>JAQJVL010004571.1:0-43521 GCA_035578905.1 Stictocephala bisonia
GAAATTGCCCTACCCGCCCACCCAAAACACGTAAAGTTTTTATTGACCCAACCCCCCTCCCTAAATAAAAATACAGTGGTTTAAAACCTACCCGCCCACTCATACACGTCCCGTGGAATTGCCCCCACCCCCCAAAAACCCTTTAAAAAGAAACAGTGGTTTTGACCTACCCCCCCACTCAAAACACGTAAAAAGTGGTATGACCCCCCCAAACCTACCCATAACCGTCCCAGGGGTATTGACCCACCCCCCTACTAAAAACAATTTTACAGGGGTTATTGACCCAACCACCCCCCCCATACACAAACAGGGGTATTGACCCACCCCCCTACCCATAAAAGTACATGGAATTGCCCCTACCCCCCATTTCTTTACACGTACAGTGGTTTTTGACCCACCCGCCCCCCCCATACATTTAAACTGGGGTATTGACCCACCCGCCTCCCCCTTACACGTACGTGGAAATTGCCCCCCCAACCGCCCACCCATACTTTAACAGGGGGTATTGACCCAACCCCCCCCACCTATAACGTATATTTTGTTTTTACCCAGGGGTATTGGCTAAACCCGCCCACCCATCCCACGTATATTTTAAATTCCCCCAAACCCAAACCCCCCCCATACAATACAGTGGTATTGTTTATAAGCCCCCCCTGGTATCATTAAGTCACCCTTGAGGTATGAGATAAGAGAAAACACTCAAAAAAACCTTTTTACGGGCTCGATCTCCTGGAAGAATAAAATAAAGAGCAACAACAAAGTTTTAGATTTGTAATGGAAGTGGGTTTCAAGTTTGTGACGGAGATAAATCGAAAAAAAACAGTTATTTTGTAAAAAATTTAAATATTTATATTTTAAATTATATTTTTCATTATAAAAATTTAACCCAATATAAACGGCAGTTAATCTCTTTTAAAAAATAGTTTTCATAGTGTTTAATTAATAAAAAGGTTATAGAATTTAAATTGTACATATTTTAACGGTTTTGAAATGCCACCCAAACGGTTCACACTGTAAATTTTTGTCCTGAAAAATGATTTTTAACCCAGAAAAATAAAATTACTTAACTTTTGGAACCAGTTTTAAACTCGCGTTTATTTTTTTATTTTTTTTTATTTACACAGAACGGGTTTTTTTAAAATTTACCAAATTAGGGGGAAAATTTTAAGAAATTTGGTTATTTTTTAAATTTATATATAAAATACAGAATAAACAATAAAAATTTATCAAAAAATCACACTAAACATTAAAAAATTAGATACTATCAAACACATTTAAAAAAAATAGATTTTTTAAATATATTGTACTTAAAAATTTGTATTTAAAAAAAGGGAAAATTGTATTTTTCCCACGACTCTAGCCCCAAAAAAATTTAAAAAAACCCAAACAGAAGCCCCGAAAATTTTATTACTATTCATTTTAAATGTATTGAAAAAATTTGCCTCAATAAAATTTTAAAAACTAAAAATTTTTAAAAATAAACAAAAATTAAAAATTTTAAAAAAATAAAAAAATAATAAAAAAGAATATTGAATATTTAGAAAAAAAGTTTGGCTTCAGCTGTTAAATTTGACCATCTTTTTTAAATCACCAATAGGAAATCTTATCCATCAATCTGAAAAAATTAAAATAAAAAAAAAAAATAAGGTATTTTTTTTTTTGTTTTTTTTCCTAATTTTAGAAAATTATAAAAACCTTTAAAATTTTTTAACTTCTTATTTAAAAAAAAATTTATTTTTCTTTTTTCTTGTTTGTAAAATTTTTAGTAAATGATACCCATAACCTGCTTAAATTGAAATTTTTTTTCCCTAAGATTAGCTAAAACATTTTAGAGCAAAAACAGCTAAATTTTTTTTTAAAAAACCTTTGAGCTATCTAAATTTTAAAAAATGTTTTTTAACCCAAAAAAATTTCAGCCCGTTCAAAAAAAATGGAAAAAAAAAAATTTCTTTGCATGCACAAACTTTATTGGAACAAATAAAAACGAAACTGACACGTTTTCTTTTTCTTTTAGTGCACTATCCGTACTTTAACGTATAAAAAACAAATTGAAAATTGAAGAGGATAAATAAAAATCCAAAAACATACAATGGGCCAACTTAAAATTCTTTAAATAGAAAACTAAAAAGCACAGTTCCAATATGCCCAAATTTTTTAAATTTTAATTAATCCAAAATTGAATTGAAACCCGAGTTCTTGTAAACAGTTTTTAAACAGTTTAAATTTTATTAAAAAATCACACAAAACAAAAAATTTTCCTTTTTATTTTGTATTTTTAAATCAAGTTTAAAAACCTTTGAAAATTGTTTTTAATTTGACTCCCCTTTGGGTCTGAAAATGAAATTAACAAAAATTATCTGGAATTAAAAATTACAGTATAATCTAGGTCGAAAATTTTGGGGTGGATACTTTTTTCAAATTAAATACATTTTTTTTAACATTAACCCCTATGCCATTACAAAAATGAAAAAATTTGTAATAGGGGTAAAAAATAAAAACATCTATTTTTTTATAAATTTAAAAAAATAAACATAAGGGAAATTAAATAGTGTAACCGAGTTTCGCTCAGTTAAATTTTTGGGCAAACTGAAAGGTAGCATTCAAAATTCCCAAAAAGGATCTTGAGGACCCTTTTGGTTTTTTCTCTCCCCTTGTAGGAAATTTGGTAAATTTCTTTTGGGAGATCTTTGGGATTTTCCCTTTAACCCCCGGGTTGGGAACTCTACCTGTACCCCTGATGGGGCACTCGGACTACGGTCCCGCCAAACTCCCCGGGCTACATTTGAGGATCTTGGGGGGCGGGATGGGTTTCTAGGGCCTCACCAAAATTTCTTAATTAGAAAACCTTTAAATTTTTGGGTTTTCATAGGCAGGGGAAAACCATACACATAGTCCTTTTTTTAAAATCGAGGGTTAAATTAGTGATTAAGAGATGGAAAACCCTTTAAAAATTTAATACCCTAAATTGTGTTTATTTTAAAAATTCCCAAAATTTTGGGGGGGTTTTGAACATATTTTTTTTTTGGGGGAGGGCAGATGCCAAAAAAGCTGTCTTTTCCCAAAAATTGAAAATGGTATAATGGGGTTTAAAGAAGATAAATAACTATATTTTAAATCCCAAAACTTTTTTGCTAGAATTCGAAAACACGGGAGGTTTAAAAGCCTTTTGGGGCAAAAAATTTAAAAATTTTTTCCCGGAATTAAGCCCGATGTTTAAATTTTTTTTAAAAATTTGGGAACCGATGTTTTGGGGTTTTCCCCCAAGACCCCTTTGAGCATACAAAATTTCGTCCAGACGGGCTTTTTTTTGGGAAAATAATAAGATACCGTAAAGAAACTTTTTTTAAAAACCCTAAAAAACCCTTTTTAAAGGCTTATTAAAATTAAAATTACAGCCTTGCCCAAACTTTTTAGTTTTAAATTTTTCCTTCACTTTTGACAATAGGATGTGGAACTGAAATGTGAGAAGTTGGTGTTGCAGGAATTTATAAAAAATATTCTTTGACTTGTTGTCCAAGGGAACAGCGTGTTTGAAGTCCAACCCTCTTTTTATTTCCCGAATCCTGCATTAGAAAAAAAAATTTTTCCACATTTCGAAACAACGATTTTCCCTTAAAAACCCATCATACAAACCAAAAAAAAGTACTTAAAATGCCCTGTAAAGAAGAGAAAAAATTTAAAAGATTAAAAATCTTAAAATTTTTATCAAAAAAAATTTATTTTTAAATTTAAAATAAATTTATTTTGGGTTGTGGATTTGCTATACAGGGGGGCCCCTTAAGGTAAAGTAAAAAATTTTCCCTTTGGTTTATATAGGCAGAAAAAAAGCTAAAAAAAAGGCTGTTTTTGCTGCCCCAACAAAAAAAATTTGTGAATGTGTTTTGGGTTTTTTTTTTTTCTAGGGTTTAAAAAACATTTTTGATACTGACAGATTAGTAATAAAATTATTTAAAAAAACGTATTTTTAACACATTTTAAAAATTAAAAAACAGTTTTAATAACACAAATAAGAGTAAAAAAAAAATTTTTTAAACACAGAAAAAAATAAAGGGTATTAAATTGTAAAAAAAATTGGGATTACCCTTTAAAAAACAAAGAAACTAGAAGTGAAACAATTTTAAAAGATACTGGGAAAGGGGTTTATTAGAAGAGTTTTTTTGAAAAAAAATTGAAAACTTTTTTTTAAAAACCCCAACTTTTTTTTAAACATGTAAAAAGTTATTCAAATTTTTTATTTTTATAAAAATTGTAATACCTTTAAATGGGTTTTATACAAAAAAAATTACTTTTAAATTTTCCCTCAAGTTTGATGGAATTTTTAATTAAAGGACATTAAAACCCCACATTTTTTTTTAAAATGATGGGATTTTTAATTAAATTTAATCTCGTTCACGTTTTTGTAATATAAATAATTTTAAAAATTTTTAAAAGCAAAGTAAGAATTTAACTCAAAAAAAAAAGAAATGTATTAATTATAAAGAAAAAAATGTTTACTTTAAAAGTTTTAAATTTACTGAAATTTCTACATATAATGAACATTACAGGCCCGGGTTGCTGAAGTATATAACTGAATTTGCAATTTTTAAATGCACAAAAATATTTTTTATATACATTACGTTTTTATGTTTAAATATTTGATAACAAATTTGGGGTTTTGGGGTTTTATAGCATTTTAAAAATTTTCATTTAGGGGGATGTAAACATTTTCTAAATTCCCTTTGTTTTTAAAAATGACTATACAAAATTTTTTTCCATTTTTAAACGGTGCTAATAAATTTTTAAATTTTTTTCCACAGGGTTTAAAATATTTAAAAAAAGTATCCATATCCCAAAAACAAAATGACGTTTTTACAATGTATCTGCAAAAATACTTTTTAATTTGTATTCTTTTTTAGTACAAAAGGTTCCCTAAAACCCCTTTTTCCCCCCCTTTAAAAAAAAATAAAGCAACAAAAATTAAAATTCTCCCCCTTTTAAAAACAAACCCAAAAGTAAAAAAAATAAAAAATTAATCAAAGAAATGTAAAAAAAAAGCTTCTCTTCTTTTTTCAAAGCCTTTTCGTTGAAATCTTAGTACAAAAAATTCAAAAACAAAGTACTATAACCCCACCCACAAAAACCCCCGTAACCGAATAAACAGATATTGGCAAAAATGTGGAGTGAAAATTAAACCCTTTTGTATCAAAAAACTATGGTAAAAAATTTTTTTTTTCGAAATTCAAATTTTTAAGGGGGAGAAAAAAACCCTTTTAAAATTTCCCTTTTTTTTATAAGAGTAACATTGGGATTAAAGTTATTAATTTTTTTTCAAAAAGCGATATAAAGGACATAAAAATTTTTTTTAGTATTTTTAAATTGTTTTTTTTTAAATTTTTTTTATAATTTTTGTCATTTCCCTGTTTAATTGTTTTGTAAATCAAAAACTATAGTTAATAGATTTGTAAATGAAACCGAAAAGAATCTTGCATATTTAAAAAGCCCCAAATATAAATTCCATCGTACAATATGGACACAGGGGATCATATTCCTGCAACCCCAAATTTTTGTACAAATGCAGACACTCCCCCTCCCCCCTCAGCGTGTTGAAAAGCGTGGAAAGAATTTATCCCCTAGACACAATGTTACAAACCTCATACTCCAACCCCGCCAAACTTTGTGGGGTTTATTGGCCCCCCCCTTTAAACCCTTTTTAAAATTTAAAAGTTTTTCCTCCATTTTTATTTTAATTAAAATCAGTTAACCTCAATTCAAAATTTAAAATTTTTCCCTTTTTTAAAACCCCTAAAATTTTTTTTAACCCAGATTTTTCTAGAATTTCCTTGGGCGGTACGCGTCAAGGGGTTTTTCCCGGATTCCGCAATCAAAGGACTTGAACATTAACTTGACCGTCCCAGAAATGACCCCTGTTAGTGAAAAGTTTTTGGGGTAATCTCAGCTTTTATGACGCTGATTGACTGTTGCCGTCCCGCGTTTTGGTCCCCGTCCTCAACCCCCAAACCCCCAAATCCCGTAGGAGTGGACATAAAAGGTGAGCTAACATCCCAAAATTTTATCAGGTCCACCAAATTGAAAGAATAAATTAATTAAATTTTAAAAAAATTGGGTAAAAATTTTTTTTGAAGAAAAAAACAAAATTTAATTAAAAAAAAACAACAAACATTCCCGATAATATTTTTGAAATCATTGTAAGTAAAAAAACCTGCCAGTTAGGGAAAGTGGAAGGAGAAAAACGTGAAAAGATGTTTTCTAAGAATTGAATAAACAACATTCTTTTTCCCTTTTTGTTTTGGAAAGGGGGGGGCATGTCTGTTTTCCCCAAATAAAAATTTTCAAAGAAGAGTCCACAAGACCAAAATTAAAGGGAGTCCCCTATGACCAAAACAGAGGTCGAATCAAAAAAACGTTTTTAATAAAAAGGATGAAACCCGGGGGAGTGCAGCACATGCCCCGGGACGAACTGTATGGAAAGGCAAAAAATCGAATATACCAAAAGGGGAAAAAAACTTTGGGGGGGGGAACCCAACTTTACGTCCTAAATAAAAAAATCAGGCCCACTCTGCCATCATCTTTTTTGAAAAAACAACACTGGACAACTGTTTCCCCTCGATGAAATATATTAAACCTGCTTTTGAAAGTGTTTTTTAAAAAATAAGTAAATCCTTTTTTTTAAATTAAAAATCCCCTAAATTTTGTTTTCAAAAGAAAATTTAAAATAGATATGGAATTTTTTGTGCATAAATAAGAATTTAATTTGACGAAATAGTAGCGCGTGATTTTAGGAACCCTGCGGTTTTTTCCCCCAAAAAAAATGTTGAAAATTTCCCAAAAAGATAAGTTTTAGTTTATAAAAATTTGATTTTAAAACAAAAATTTTTTGAAAACCCTTTTTTTTTAGACAATTTAAATCCCTTTTCCCAAATTTTTGGTTTTTAATTAAAAAAAAATTTTTAAAAAAAAATAAAGTAAAAAAAAAATCAAAAAAAATGTATCAAAAAACAAATTTTTTTTTTTTTTCAAACCATCTAAAAACTATTGTACTTTTCAAACTCCACCAATTTAAACCCACCCTTTAACCCCCAACTAAAAAAAAAATTAAATTTAAAATTTTTAAAAAAATTTTTGATCAAAAATTATCAAAGAAACTAAATTTTAAAGAAAAAAACTGAGAAAGAAATTTTGGTTTCAGTTTTTGGGGCCCAACCCCGTGGAGCTGAAAAAAACTTTAAATATATTAAAAAATATTTAAAAATGTTTTTGAGATAATTTTTAAAATGAAACTTTTTTCATTTTATTCTATTGAATTTTAAAGAAAGAATTTTTGGAAAATTTCAAACTTTTGCATATTTAACTTAAAAGAAATTTCCCAAAAATTTTAATCAAATATAATCATGGGCAAAAATAAATAAAACCCGATTACTGAAAAAGACCCCCAGATGACTCGGACACTTCTTTAAGTGTCATTAGGGAGATAAATTTAAAATAAAATTGATATGGGTAGGCCCAAAATTTAAATATGGAAAAATAAAGTTAGCAAAAATTATTGGGAAATGTTTATCAAAAATGAACACTAAATTTGATTTCTAAACTAAAATAAAAATTAATGAAAAAAAAGACGAAACAAATGTTAAGGTTTTAAAGAAGTAAGTGAAGGGGGTTTAAAAAAGCTAAATAATGAAACTAATATGAGGCCCTTTAGAGCCCCAAAAAAGATGTCAATGATAGAATAGATCATTTTAAAATAAAAATTATCCCAAAAAAATAGAAAAAAGTAAAAAATAACTTTTAAAAAAGATAGTGAAGGAAAGGAAGATAGTGGGTTTTGGATTAAAATAAACAAAAAAAGATAGGGAACAACCTATCAAAAAAAATAATGGGTTTTAAAAACAGACTACTTTTCAAAAAAAATAGATTTTTTTTCTAAAAATGAACAATAAAATTAATACCAAACTTGAAAAAGATTTAAAGTTAGGCTGGTTGGGAAAAAAGCAAAGGGTAAATAAAAAAAAATGATAATAACATAAAACTAAAGGATAAACTAATATTTAGAGTAATTTTCTTTAAACATGACTAAAAAAATTAATCAAAAAAGAAAACTTGATGAGATTAAAGTTTTCGCAAAGGGAAACAGGTTGAGATGAAAGGAAATGAATATGATGTGATAAAAATTAAAAATGAAAATAATAAAAAAGCTAAAGAACCCCCTAAAAAATGTTAATGATGGAAAATTCAGTTTAAAGACAACTTTGTCAATAAAATAGAAAGAGTAAAAGTAGCTTTAAAAAGAAAGTGATTTTAAAGGAAAGTAATTGTAATGAGTAAAAATAAAAGATAGGAACAGTAGGGGAAAAGAAGGGGATAATGCCGCCAAAAAAAAAGGGGATTTCTGCGCCAAATTGACCTTGGACCCACTTTCCCCGGCCCTCGATTGGTCGAGAGGGGTCACGTGATTTTTCCAAGATGGCGGCGTCCATTTCCCCGCCAAATTTTTTAACCTAACCTAACCAAACCTCTTTTTTTCCTAACCTCAAATTTCCCATTTCCCCCAAATTTCCTAACCTCAAATTTCCCTCAAATTCCCAAATTCCCCTCACTTTCCCCCCCAAATTTTACCCGATTTCCCCTCACTTTTCCCCCAAAATTTCCCCCCCAAATTACCCGTTTTTCCCTCACTTTTCCCCCCAAATTTTCCCAAAAATTTTCCCAAAAATTCCCCCTAAAAATTTTCCCCAAAATTCCCACATTTCCCTAAAATTTCCCCAAATTTCCAACATTTCCCTCACATTCCCAAAAAATTACCCTCAACCCCCCCAAATTACCTCACTTTCCCTCACATTCCCCGATTTCCCTCACATTAAACCACATTTCCCCCCAAATTCCCTTGTTAGACTTATAAATACACTTTTTTTTTGTAATTTTGACGTCTTTCCCCCCCTAAAAAATTCCCTCCTATGACGCCCTTTTCCCCTTTGTGTTCTTCCGGCGACCGTCGCCCCTTCGTCACTGGTGCTGGTGGGGTGCGCACGCGCTGGGATTTTTATTTAAATCAATATACACTAAAAAAAAATGTAATATTTCGGGGACGTATAGTGTCGACAACCACAGGCATATGCGCTTACACCGAGCCAGTACACGATATATTATATAAAATTACCAATTTGTTTTTTTTCAGGTGACTGTTTTTGGGTGTTAACCTTTTTTCCCTCGGTAATTAAAAATGCGGTGAAAATAAAAAATAAAAAAATTTAAATTTGTTTTGCAGACATGCCTCCTAAAAAAATCAAATATTGGTAGAAGAAGAAAAAATCTCGAATTCTTTCGTTTTTAGGTTCAAAATCAAATAAATTATTATGACCGGCCGAAGCGGGCAGGTACAGCTATTTTTTTTAATATAAATCGTTAGAATATTTTTTAAAAAAAATTTTTATAGTTACTTTTTTTTATTACAATGTATATTAATTAAAGTTAATTTTAAGAGGGTATTGACGGCAAAGTGCCACTATCAAAATCGCTGCCCTGGTGACCTCTCGCATCTGTCGCGAGCTGATTATAAGCTGTGTCATTTACGCTAGCCTTTATTTTTGTAGATAGAAAATCTATTTAATTTGTTTTTAAAAAGTAGGAAGTTTCTAACCACAAAATAAAAATCAATTGTATACATGGACATTGGCCGGTAAAATGTTAGTTAAAAAGCCCCTGAAGGAAACGCAACCTCCCATACCATCTCAGGGGTCATTTTTGAGGCTCAATATATTAAACGTTTTATTATCAAAGTTTTAAAAATTTGGGGATTGATGTCCTCGGTCGAGGCTCCCAACAGGCCTAGGCCAAATAAACTGTTGGTAGGAGACCCCATCTACAAAAAAAACGTGTCTCCACTTTACGTTAGCACTAAGCAAGACAGTTAGGTGAGCAAGAGTTTAGTTCAATTGAGGAAAGTGATTGGAAGGTTACACAGTTGATGCAATTGAAGAAATCAATCTTATCTATCTTTTCATCCTTTCCGGGGTTTTACGGATCGTAGGTCACTCCAGGCCCCACATAAAAAATTTACAGTACCTTACGGGGGCCCGGACTGCGACTCAAGGTCTTAGGGGGTTTAGCCCCCCCCAGCTGCGGGACCGCTCAGGTTCTTACGCGTTTTCAGTGCCTTAGAGAACTCGGGTTTTTTTTTTTTAAATTTGGGCCGCCCTCCCCTCGATGGTACGTACAAAACACAACGGGGTTAGGGACCATCAGCCCACCCCAGAGCCCACACAATAATGGAACTACATTTTACGAGACCGTAGTATCAACATATAAACACAGGTATTTTGAATTTCTTCAAAAACACACAACATGTTTTAATTAGGAAAAAAACAGGTACTTACACCCCATCCAATTAGTCACCCAAACAGTTGCGGATAAAATTGTAACATTCAAAGCTAACACACTTTGTTTATTTACTGGGAAAAACCTACATTTTTTGTTTATAACAAATACTTTTGAAAACGGCTATTTTCAAGCTAAAAATTTTACTATTTAAAAAAAAATTTTTTTGTAAGTCTTTTTTGTTTAATATTTTTGATTTGTTTTTTATAGGGCTAATCGGATTATAGAAACGCAGGTAAAACCTGGGTTAACCTTACGTGGGTTGATAAAAATCCGGGTTAACAAACGGGGTTTTCAAAATATAACGCCGCAATTATATGCTTTTCGCAGTGTTTTTTTTTCCATTTAAGGTTGTAGATAGTCTTTTAGATTTTTAAACTTTCTTTTAAACTAATTGTCTCATCTTTTTTCTCCTCTTTATAATTGGTTGTTATTTTTTCCCCCCCTTTTTCCCGTTCACTTTTAATTTAATGTCCATAAGCCAATTTTTTTAAACCCATGTTTAATATGTACCGTTATCATTGTAAGGTAAAAGTGAAATTTTGAAATATTCTGAGTAAAACAGTTGGTGACGGTCACTACTAATGTTTAAAGCAGATGGGTTTTTTAAAGACGTGATGAAAAAGACTTTTGTTTATTTGCTCGTTTTAATTCTTTCTTTTCACACTCTAGACACACCTTAGCACTCGCTTTGACATCATTTCCCCCATATTCTCGTCTGAGGCTTCTTGAAGTCCTCCTCCTTTTGATTTAAGAACGAGTAACATTTAGCTCAAAGGCCCAACGACTTACGGGGGTTTTCCATTCATTTCATCCTTAAATTTTCTGTTTCTTTTTGTTGTTAAAACTGTAACATGGAGTTCCCAGGAAAAATCGATGTATCAAATAGGTCAAGATAAATTTCTATATCTTCGTAGATGTTTGCTTTGTAAATGATAAAACAGACTGTCAGTTCTTTCATCCCATAATTTTACGTTTCACCATATTTTTTTTTATGTAAAATTAAAATGGAAATCGTACTTGTGATTTTTATGTGTCCAGTACAGTTAGGCCTACAAAATTGGCTGTTTAGCTTTTATACTTTGTTTTCCTTTAAGGTCAATCCGACAAGGTCTTCATTGTAACAAAGAAATTTGTTATCGGGGGACTTGCAGTCCATTTAGAAAAATTGTTTTCATTATTTATATTTTAAAAATTCTACCCTAGATCTTTATTTTTAAAACTCTTCCCTATGTCGCATTTTTTCATTAGTTTGAAAAAATTCCTTTTCCCCAAAATTTTTTTGGCGCATTTTCTTTTTTCCGTAAAAAAGTTGATGAAAGGTGAAACCCATGTACTTGTTTAAATGCAAGAATCCATGTACTTTTTCGTTAAGACCTAAGTCAAGGTACACTTGGGTTTTCTGTAATGCAAATGTATTTCCCCTTTCTTCCAATGTGGTTAAAAGTTTATGTACTTTAGCGGCTTATGGTTGAGTTCATTTTAGTAAAAATTTAGAATACGGGTGCAGCATATTTTCTGTGACTATTTTCGTTCTGGAGCTAAGGTAATCAGAATGGAGATATGTAGGTTTGGGAGGTATGGAGACCCACTTCAAAAAATATATCCATTTCCGAAAATCCGTTATTTCCCTTTTATTAAAATTGATATATTCTTGTTGTTGTAACCACTTGAATTCAGAAGAGGGAGGGTCACAAAGGCTTTTCCATAAAAATTGTTCAATCGAGGTAACGGGGGAAACTATTTAGGTTTTTGTGGGATCGAAATCGGGAAAGGAAAAGGGTTGTTTGCTTTGGTGAATTATGTGGAATATTGCAACACCACTCTAAACATTTTTCTAAATAAATAGACCCTGATTTATGTCTTTTAAAAATTTCCCAATGCTAACTTTTCGTCTTTTTAAATGCAGTTCTGCGGACCGGGAAGGCGGAATACACATTACAGGGATCAATTTCATAATATTGGAGGGTCGTGTTTCGGAAATTTTCAAAAACGCAGCCAATAGGAGAACATCTGTCATAAGATACAGATCGTGGTAGTCTTTCATTGTAGTCATATTGAAGGCGGTCCAAACAAGTTGGGCGTGTAAGTAGTCATTGTCTGTGATTGGTGTTTTGGTTAGGTCGTTGTAGAATGCTTCTTTCGAAGAAGTTGTGTCTCTGAAAGTTTTGGATGTCTCAGTCAACCAATTGTATGGAAAATACACCTTTACGGATCAGAAGATGTTGATTAGATTCAATGCATTGATGGAGAATTGGAAATTTAGTTGAGCCTTCTGGAGCAAGGTTACTAACAAGAGTGTCAAGTGAAGCATTCAGAAATTGAAGGGAGTCAAGAAAACGAAGAGGACTCTAGTGTTACGGATATATAACGCTCGCTAGTAGTTGCGATGCAAGATATCTTTTTTCCTTTTTAAATTTACCAAAGCCTTGGATTAAGTGATGGCAATCGTAACCTCTCAGGTTGTGAAAAAACACAGGGATATGCTGAGGGACTTTGTATTGCAAATTGCAATCATTGTGAGCAGCTCCAATATATTTTCCATTAATGTGGTTGTGGTTTCTAACCTTATCTTCCCCAAGTGGTTTCTTACATAAATGACAGTCAGTAGCATTTCAAAGTTTTCATTGTCCTCATGTGTCATCACCATCGGTACGTTATTTTTCAGTATTGGTACCAAAATGTTGGCTTCTTCGATCAGTTTGTTGAGGAACGTATCAATGACGTTAGTACCTGTATACACTACTGGTGGTTTTATAGCTTTTCCATCATTGTCAATAATGACGTAGCAAAAGCCTGATGGAATGTGCTTTGATACGTTTGTGGTGTGGGATGTTCCTGGATCGTTCAGTGCTGTGTCGATTGGAACGACAAAGGACTCAAAGTCACAGTAAATAGTGAAGGGGACTTTATGACATAGCGTGTAGTTTTTAAAGTACATCAACTTGTCATTCTCATTGGGCAGTTTGGTCTTTTGAACACCATGAGGAGTACATAAGGGTTCATGCTCAGTTAACAGTTCATTTGATGAAAAGCGGTGGAGGCAATAATTACAGTAATAAGATGCTTCTTTATGTTTTGTCAGATGTGAGAGAAGGTGGGACATGTTGGTAATCAAACAATAGTGTTGTTTACCTTCCGTATTTGATAGGAGTAAAAGATTAACATGTGTCTCCCTATTTTTCTCCTTTGTTATTCTAGTTGGATATAGCTCACCATTATCATAAGCAAAGATATTGATGGAAATTGTTTGGTTGAGCTTCTCAAACTTATCGATTTGTGTCAGATCAAAGACTGGATAATTGATACCTGTCATATTAATTTCATGCTCAAATTGTTTGAAATAATTTACTCTGTTGTGTTGATGTGTATCTGGATGAATTTGTGCCAAGACTGACCACATAAAACATTTTTGATCTTTATTCTTAATATTCAAAACTCCTTTGCTAGGATGAGCAAGACTTTTAGGTGTTGGTATGTATGTTGATCTACAGATTTCCCCAGGAGTACAGTTTGGTACGTGTTTTTGTAACAATTCTTTAGTTGGAAATGACTGAACACAATAGTTGCAAAAATGTACTGTCTTGTGTTTTTTGGTTGGACGTGGTAAAATCTTGGAAAGGTCAGATATCAAGCAGTAATGTGTGTTCTCTTCTTCATTCAATATCAACAAGTTAACGTGCTTGCGATTTTTCAGTGTAGTCGCTCTTATGACATGTATTTCCTCATCTTCGTACCCAAAAACATTTATAGACAGAGATGGATTATTTTCTTCAAAGAGATCTAAATCTGTAATCTTAACTGGGTATTCAATGCCTGACATGTTGATTTCCTGCTCAAATGTTTGTAGTACTGCACTCTGTAATGTTTACTCCCGTCATGACCGTGTAGTGCACACAAAACAGACCAAAGAAAACATTTATTGTCCGTGTTTTTAATATTAATTATTCCTTTAGTAACTGCCAAAATTTTAGGGGTGGGTATGTAAGAAGCTGCTACAAGGGGTTGGTATTTTACTATACATAAGTCTATCTGATCAACATTGTTTAGTTGCCAACAACTTCCGTCTCTAATATACTTCGTCATACTCTCCAGTATCTTGTCGAGGGCTTCCATAAATTGCTTATCTAAATCATCAGATGACAACAAAGCCCTAGTTTTACCGTGGAAGGTAGGTGATGAGTAAATTTCAGAATTGTTTATAGTTTTGAAAAAGGCTACACGAACAGCAATGTACCATTTAAGGCTTCTCATTTTACCCAATTGGGACCTAATTTCATCGAGAATATTGTTTTTCTTATCAGTTAGAGCACTCAAAACATCATTGTAATCGGTGGAATACTTTTTGCATACTTTTTTGTATGAGACATTTAAAAGATTACCATTTAGAGCACTAGTGGTAGTCATCTTAACAGAACTTATGTAATGCTGACACAAAGACAGGCAAAATACAAATGATATTTTTAAAAGGTGTCCTATATATATACGTTTAAGAGAACGGTAGCTTGATGAAAAGTACTACGTTAACCAAGTAAACACTTAACAATCAAAAGTTAATTTTTTTAACTAACTTGTCACTTTAACAGTCAAATAAAAGATTTTTTGTCAAAAAGGTTGAGTATTAGTACCGACTGTATAAATAAAGAGAACGGAAACTTAATGAAAAGAACTACGTTAACCAAATTCTCTACTACTAATGGAAAATTCCCGATATCCTATCACTTTAACAATCAAATAAAGACTAAGATTTTTTTCTAAGTGCTGTATATAAGTAATCTTGTGGAAAACCGTAAAGAGAACGGTAGCTTAATGAAAAGTCTTAATTTGTAACAATATGCTATCACCTAATCGCTATGTTAATAGATTAGATAACAATAACAAGTTGACACGAACCTCTAAAAGCAAAAATAAACTGCAGGCTTATAACACAAATATGACTATTAAAATATACAAGAGTGCAATATAACAAAACAAGTTAAGCCGTTTAAATGTTAAATCAATTTATATCTGACTCTAACGTACTGTTATAAAATACCGGTATGATAACGCACAATGGTAAGGATTTATAATACACAACTGACTTATATTTCGAAATAAACTCGTTGAAACTAAAAAGTATTGAAATCAGATTCTTAGAAGCAATTAAAAAATGTTATTCAATGTAAATTAAAGTGTGTTAC
This sequence comes from Stictocephala bisonia, assembly GCA_035578905.1. NCBI lineage: Eukaryota > Metazoa > Arthropoda > Insecta > Hemiptera > Membracidae > Stictocephala > Stictocephala bisonia. The sequence goes on from JAQJVL010004571.1 coordinate 15,549, forward strand.
TAATGGCTTGGAAAAATTTATTAATTTAATACCAAAAACAAAATGTATGTAAATACAATTGAAACGTAATATAGTAACTATAAAGATAGAAATAATATTTACTTAAAGAAGTTATGTAAAGTATTGTAAAAGTACAACAAAATACCGTAGACTCAACAGAAAGTATATGTAATAATTTACTATGGTCAATTATTCAAGATAGTACTTACCACCTGAATGTCTGAACAAAGAAAGAAGAGTTTCCGGTGTGAGCCCTTTATATAGTAATTGGAACACTAGCGCTAATAGTGGTGCAACCAATGATAGGAAATGCAGTGTTGACCTTGAACGGGTGTACGTTGTTGCAACGTGCAACGATTGCATCATCTTCATTGAAAACTCGTTTAATAAAGCATTGTAAGCATTTACACGAGATGTAAAAAAGACAATAGGTAATTTATTTTAATATGAGGAATATTGTGATTTTTATTTACAAGTGTTACATCAGTTTTGTACGTTGTTTTGAGCTCAAATTAAGTTTATAAAGGTTTCTATAAGAGTATTTTAAAGGGTTTTTAATGTTTAGGGTGAATATCGTTGTTATGACACTGCATTTTAATGCTTTTAGGGAATTATAACATATTTTGTACACAAATATCCCTACTTATGGACATTTTAGCTAAATTTTAAGGGGTTTGGGTTCTATGTTGGTAGTTCTTGCTTGATCTGAGACATTTTCCAACAATTAATTGTTATTTGTAAGTTTATGTTGGTTAACATACAATAATTCGGTAGACTAAAGTTATGGTGTCTCTTGGCATGTATAAGTTTTAAAAGTATTATTGGTTAATATACTTCATTTAAAGTCAATGGACGTATGTAAAGGGGGACTGAATGCTTTAACTTGGTAAAAGTATACTATTTCAGTGTGACTTAATGAAAACATGTATTGGGTGTAGTGTTGTTAGCCCTCTACTTGGAGGTAATGTGTTGATGGGAATGTAGGTTGTTAACTTTACTTTGTGACTTCAATGTGTATGAATGTAATTTGATATGGTATTAAGCTATAAATGTTATACATATTGTTTAAAATCCTACCTAAACTATAGAAACATTAGAAATTACAGTATAATTTTGATGTATGATCTCTCATTATTACACATGTAATGTGCTAGCATGTATAAATTATGGAATTTACAACAAAACAAATAGATAAAACTTTGTTAAAATTAAGTTTACTCGTAATAATTTAAATATAAAACACAAATTATTGAAAAAAGGTTCTATGTATTACGTATGATAATTGAAGGCCTACATTGGAAATGGTTTAAAACGTTTATAAGGAGATGTTTTATTTAGTGAGGGGCAAATAAAGTACCGTGTGATTAGTCTTGAATCGTCTTTATAAACTATAATCAAAAAATGAAGCTGCGAGATTATTATCAGGCCTATTACACCAACAGAAAAAGTTACAGCCTATTAGATATTATTCTACTGACTTAGTTAGCCTGCATAGTTTATTAAAAGGTAAACTTTTGCATATTATGAAAAAACCTTAATGTTGTAAGCTGTTCAGGAATTAGGTATAAATTATTTCCATTAACATTTGTAAGACACTTGAAAATCTAAGGTCTAAATATTAAAGGTGTTTAAGTGGTTAATTGAATTAATATCTGTAGATTATTGAGTCTTGATATTTGTTTGTGATGGTCTTTAAACATTTTTGTAATTATTTTCATTTGTAATAACAAGGAGCACTCACTCATTTTATAGCAAGTTAAAATAACAAACTTGAAGACCTGAAAACATCAAACAAAGAAGAGATAATACATGATGACCCAGTAATTCTTTTGTTTTGTTTAAGGTCGGATTCAACGACTATCTGTGAGGAAATGCATATATATCACTAAACTTGACCTCTAGGGTTAACATGCAGTCCGTCCGGTGCCAATTAAACAATATTGAGGTCAGCCTTGCGCGAGAAATGAATGAACTGTCGGTGCACTGCGGGTTGTGAATAGTGATGGGATTACCTGATCTTTTAGCTGAACCGCTTCCTCTCAAGACCTGTGATTTCAACCTATGATTTCGGTGATTCCGCTCTTTCAATTCTAACCGTGATTCCATGTCCCTGAATATTACGGATTGGGCCTATGCTATTTTTGGTTTACAGTGATTGATGAACGGAGTAGAATAAAACATAGATGAGCTGAATAGTTAAGATGAAATATTGAACATGTAGGGATTGTACAGATAATTTAAATCTATGCAGACTATACAAAAACATATAGAATTTACCACACAAGCATTGTTGACAAGTAAATTTTACAGCATACTAAATTTATTGATTATTATTGGTAATAGACTATACACAATTATAAACTGAAGAAATATACGTTAGACATATATTTTATCAAATTGATATATTGGTAAATAAATAAAAAACAGGTAGTTTACTTTTTAAATTATAGTTTTTTTTATTGTTTACAATAGACTTTTTTTATTGCTTATCTAGACATCTGACAGAATATCAGTTTGATAGAACTGTTAACACATTGAGTGTGGCTCGAAATTCGCACTTTGGACGATCTTCCACAAGTCAAAACACTTCTTGGAGTATTTTGTTTTTCAGGGACCGTATCCGGTACCGACGCACTGCGCGCCCGACCACTTTGTCTATATTGATTATAAAACGATGTGCGTAATTACGTTCAAAACTATTTATTTACAACCCCTCCCTCCTCTCAAAAGTTTTTTTATTTTCTTTAATTTTGTATGTTAGCATGATATTGCTGATGGCAATCCACGGGACAAAGTCCAGGTTTGTCAGGACAATCACGACAATAAAAGATTGATCTCTTTGTGTTTCCTGGTTTGTAGCATACTCTAAATTTCTTCCTTATCCTTCCTCCCTTTCTGTCACGTTCTTAATGGCTGTGACCATGGTATTCTCGAATTCAGTTGAAATTTAAAGGACTTTTTTCTTGTTCTTCCATCATTCCCTCAGCGTACTGAGCAATTGTAGCACCTCTTGGAGCTAGGATGACGACATTAGGATTACATTTTCTATTGTCCCGAAGAGTCCCAGTGAAATACGTATCATTTGCTAGTAGTTTGGCTGCAAGGGACACACTATTATAGAAATTGTCCACTAAGAACTGCATCATTAGCCCCAGAATATATCCTAATTCTAACTGTTAAACCTTCAGGTTCATTGAACCTTTACACCATACTTATGACGCTTTGCAGGTAAATACTGCCTGAACGACAGACGACCTCTCCACAATATCATTGACTCATCGATAACTAGTTGTTTAGAAGGAAAGTATGTGAGATACATCTTATTATTAAAATAATCAACTCTGATACTTTTTCAAGGCGATCATTTGATGGTGGGTGACCTTCGGGATATACTTTTGAAAAATAAATACATCTTATTATTAGGAGAAATCTATCTCGGCTCATATGGTTCCTAAAACATGACAAATAGCCAATGGACCTTCCAATAATCTTGGAGTCTATTTAGTGTTATGGTTCCTGTGTACAACAATAAAAGTTTTCAATTCGGGAACATCTAAGTCTTTCCAACGAGTGATACGTGACTGTTCACTAGTATTGGGTTTACAAAAAAGTTCAATAGCATACTTATTAGTTTGGCGACAAATCAAATCTAAAATTACATTGTCAAGAAGTAGTAAAAACCAATAAATTGGCCTATTATCACCTGGGATGTCGACTAGCAGCTTGTTCTGTCCTAAAAAAGGAATGTTTCTCAAACCTTGGGTGTGGTTTGACCATGTAGGGGGTTGTCAAGCTCAATGTCACTGTCCGAACTTTCATCTGTGTCGATGTCAGTACCATCACTGGAATACTCATCTTCACTCTCACTCATACCAGCTATTATAATATAGGATATTAACACTAATAAAACACTAAAATTATATATATATGGGTATTTACATAAACAAAAACTTTAAAAACAACTTAGGTACACAAATTAAGTCATAGCAAAACAATAAAACACAGTAACTCATTGGGTAGTGTTGTAATTAAACCCACGCTGTGAATGTTCCTTAGTTACAGTAATTGGTGAATTCACACAACAAAATGGGAGGCCAAATATGACATGGAACGTTGACAAAAGCTAAATATCAGACAATGTCGGGTGAATCTGACAATAAGCTGGGTCATTACCTCCGCACTTTGTTTTATAAAGTTACATACATATTTTAGTGCCACTGAATTGTTCCAACAGCAGACAATTGTATTTTTTATAGAGTTTTCAGTATCTAATAATTAACATTATCATACTTTATTCCTAAATAACATTTAAATATTGTACGACTTTAAAAATATCTGTAATAGAACTTCTCCCTACGATTTTTAAATACTAAATTAAATATGATTTTTCTATCTACAAAGTATAAGGCTAGCGGAAATGAGCAGCAGTCTTATAATCAGCTCGCGACAGATGCGAGAGGTCACCAGGTCATGCTGATTTGATAGTGGCACTTTGCTCGTCTAATACCAGTACGTTAAAATTTAACTTAAATTAATATACATTGTAATAAAAATAAGTAACTATAAATGTGTTTCAAAGATATTCTAACTGATTTATATATAAAAACTAGCTGTACCCGCCCGCTTCGCCGGTCATAATATTGAGTTTGATTTAGAACCTAATAGCTGAAAGAATTCGAGCATTTTTGCTTCTTCTACCAATATTAGATTTTTTAGGAGGCATGTCTGCAAAACAAATAATTATTTATTTTTTATTTTCACCGCATGTTTTAATTACCGAGGAAAAAAGGTTAACACCAAATACAGATCACCTGAAAAAAACAGTTGGTACATTTTATATAATATATCGTGTACTGGCTCGGTGTAAGCGAATATGCCTGTAGGTTGTCGACACTATACGTGCCTCGAAATATTACATTTGTTATAGTGTATATATGATTAGAGTAACAAGTCCCAGCGCGTGCGCACCCGACCAGCAGCCGACGTGTACGAAGGTAGCTGACGGTCACCGGAAGTACACGAAGGGAAAGGTCGTCATATTGGAGGGAATTTTGAGGAGGGAAAGACGTCATATTGGACAAAAAAAGTGTATCTTATATAGTCTAACAAGGGAATTTGGGGAGAAATGTGGGTAATGTGAGGGAAATCGGGTAATGTGAGGGAAATGTGAGGGTAATTTGGGGGGAATGTGAGGGTAATTTGGGAATGTGAGGGAAATGTGTGGGAAATTTGGGAATTTGAGGGAAATGTGGGAAATTGGGGGAAATTTGAGGGTAATTTTGGGAATTTGAGGGTAATTTGGGGGCAATGTGAGGGAAATCGGGTAATTTGGGGGAAATGGGGGGAAATGTGAGGGAAATCGGGTAATTTGGGGGGGAAATGTGAGGGTAATTTGGGAATTTGAGGGAAATTTGAGGTTAGGAAATTTGGCGGGAAATGGAAATTTGAGGTTAGGAAAAGTGAGGTTAGGTTAGGTTAGGTTAGGAAATTTGGCGGGAAATGGACGCCGCCATCTTGGAAAAGTCACGTGACCGCTCTCGACCAATCAGAGGCCAGGAAAGTGGGTCCAAAGGTCAATTTGGCGCAGAAATCCCCTTTTTTGGCGGCATTATCCCCATCTTTTCCCTACTGGGAACAAACTATCAAAATAAATGATGTTGAGAATAGACTAAATGAAGTAAATAAAACCTTGCTAGATAAATACATAAAAGTAAATGTAACACCAACTGAAGTAGGCCATGAATTAAATAATCAAATGAGTAGGCCTAGAGTAAATGATAGAGTAGAAGAGCAAATAGGACATCTACACACTAGGTTAGATGACAAAATAGAAAGAATAGAGAAAGCTTTAGCACTCTGTAATACTAACCTTGAAGGTAAAATAGACGACTTTAAGTGTCATGAAAATGAAAAACTAAAAATGATCAGAAACAGACTAGACGATTGAATGACTTCTTTGAGTTTGAAATGAAAGTTATAAGCAAATACTGGGGAATAAATAAACAAAGGGAACATGAAACTGATTTGATGGGGGGTGAAAACTGTGATTTGGAAATGGATGACTTTGTCAATTATGTGATGAGGTACTATAATGTCTCATGCTTTTCAAACCATAAATATATATAAAAAAAAAATAATAAAATTAAACTAGTGCTCTCGGACAATTCCATTGATACAGAAAACTAAAGTGAAAAAATTAACTGTTTAAAAGAAAATATCTAAAGATATAATAATAATAAATAAATGATAGTTGAAACAAGATAACATTAATAATAATATGAGATTTGTATAGAAGAAAAATAAACTGTAAAAGTAACTGTTAAAAGAGAAAATACTTAAAGATATCATAATAATAAACACATAGTGGTTGAAACAATGTAACTTTAGTAATGATAGGAGAGTTGTATAAAAATAAATAAATAAAGTATAGAGATGATTATTAAATGAGAAAACACTTAAAGATATCACAATAATAAATACATGGTAGTTAAAAGAAAGTAACATTAATAATAATGTGAGAGTTGTTTAAAAGAAAAATAAACTGTAAGAGTAACTGTTTAAAGAAAAATACTTAAAGATGTCTATAATAATAAACAGATGGTAGTTAAAGAATTGTAATATTGACAATAATATGAGATTTGTGATTGAGCAAGATGTAAGGAGAATAATGGTAATACTTTGTTACTACTGAATGTAACACTGATAGTAATATGCAATGAATACAACATTAATAATAATATGATATTTATATGAGACTAAAATGATTTAAGGAGATTTTTTACAATACTGTGTTATTGTAACTTGTTTATACTTATATTGATATGACTCAATGAATATAAAATCAATGATGAGATGATACCTATGTTTGACTAAGATGATTTAAGGAGAGTCCTTAAAATATTTTGTTATTATAACTTGTTTATGTTTATATTGAATATAATCAGATAAATATGACTCTAATATTGAATATGAGGATTGAGTTAAACCAGGGTGATGTAGAGGAGATGTATTATGATACATGATTACTACATCTTGTTTATGACGATTTTGATGTAACTCAATAATGTACATTGTATGTACTTTGATAAAGTTATATGATTTAAATCATTTTAAGAATTTTGCAGAAGGTGATGAGCCAGTGATCAATAGTAGTACGATTCGACCCTAATTACACCTAGCCACATTCAAAATTCCAAATTAATTAACGCCAAGTACGCTATTCATCACAAAATGGCACAGATTATCAGTTTCAGGTGCCAGTCAGCCTTGGCAATAGAGCCTAAAGACAAAAGCTTACAGTGACCTGCAACATGGCTAACCTCATTTCTAAAGTCATGTTGCAGACACCAATAGAGTAGTCATTTAGAACATAACATTGAAGAAGGAGAATGGGATATGATAAAAAATGTAATTGCACTTTTTGATAGTAATTTTTGTAATTGTCGTTGATGCAAGAAATAGTGATAGAAATCACAAATTGAGATGAGTAGAATATAATTGAAAATATGATTCATTATTGCAATATCGATAATGAATAACCAGTAATGATTAATGGAAAACCTTGCAAATGTAATAATGATTAATCATGAATATATTTAAATATTTTGTAAATAATATTCACTTCATTTAATTGCATATGGAACTAAAACCATTGTTATAACTAGCAGCCTATAGTTAAAATTATGTTATACATACTATTTAATAGGAAAGGTAATCAAAGTGATGTGTTCAGGTAAAAGGATCTTGCCTTGAAAACAGTTGATAAATATGGACACAAGTAATACCGTGTGGACAATAGGAACAATGTGGAACGACCGTAAGGTAAAATAATCTTGTCTTGAAACCAGATGATACCGTGTGGACACTAGGAACAATGTGAAACAACCATAAGGTAATAAATAAACTGTTTCATTAATATGAACTACTACAAGAGTGAACTCGGAGTTAATTATTTTATGCTTTGTCATAAAAAAGTGTTTATGTGACAAACTGGGTGATATATAGCAGTGATCACTTGACTATTTGGACTTAGTTGATAGGACATTGGAAGTGTGATCAGGAATAAATAAGTTTTTTGACTTTAAATCAGTTTTGAATTAATGGCTGCCAGCAATACATGTTTTCATTTTTTCATCATTTCATTTTTGGTTGAATGGTTTTGTATTTCACTATTGATGAGTGGATAACTTGTATACACATGCTGTCAAGTTGTGGTCATAAATGACAAAATAATTTGAATAACTTTAACATTGAAAAGCTTTGATGTAAATAGAACAAAGCATGTAATATTTTACAATCACTTGTCAGAGTAATGACAGTACTAGTTGAGGATGTTGAATAATGTTTTTAATCTTGTGAATATTTTAGACTGCATTTAAATGAAATCTTCTAGAGTCAAGAAATATGGAAATATGTTCTAAAATGTATTTAAATGAAATATCATGTGTATATATTTTAAAAATGTTGTTATGATTAGTAAGTAAATAGTACTCCATAGATGATAGGACAAGAGTATGAGTAACACATAAAGATTCAACCATTGATGATGTAAAGTTGCAATCGCACTTTACTACAATTCTTTTATATTCTTCACCAGTATGTAACATTTGATTAATAATTTGAATAATAATTTAACTTTCTTGAATTTATTGAAATATTTTTATAATTAATTCCAAGATAATTAATATTAATGATAACTTGCATTAATGACAAAGAATCATTAAAGATGTTTATTGCCAATTAATAATAAATAATTTAAATTGTTCTTCTATAATTAAAGATTAATAAGGTAACTAATTACATTTAGTGATTTACTGATGTAGTTATAAATGATTTACATGAATTTTTAGTGATTGATTGATTTTCTAGAATATAAGAGGGAATCATGATTTATGTGAAGTTTTGATGATTTATTGATTTAGTAAATTGATGATTTATATGAAATTTTGATGATTTATTGATTTTTTAATGATTAATATGAATTTTTAGTGATTTATTGATTTTTTAGTATATAAGAAGGAATCATGATTTGTTGATTGTATAATTGATTTAATGATTTTTTATTTACATAATTTTTCAAATGGAACTTAGAATTGTAATGTATATTAATAGATAGATTTAGTCCATTCTAGCCATAGTTGATAATTGTAAAACTGAAACTTATCTGAACAACAACCGACAATTTGGCGGAACATGTTGAAATTTAGATTTTTTGACTCGCGCTAACCGCACATCGCAAAAAATCGGGGGTACTGTAACAGGTCCAACAAATTGACGAATAAATTAATTAAATTAAATAAATGATAAATTATTTTGTTGAAGAAATAAACATATTTAATTAAAATAAACAACAAACATTCAGATAATATTCTGAAATCATTGTAAGTAAATAACCTGCCAGTTAGGAACGTGGATGGAGACATCGTGACAGATGTTTTCTAAGAATTGAATAAACAACATTCTTTCCGTTATTGTTTGGAAGGGTGGGGCATGTCTGTTTTCGACTAAATTCTCAGAAGAAGAGTCCACATGACAAACTTAAAGGGGAGTCACTATGACCAAGCAGAGGTCGAATCAAAACAACGTTTTTAGTAAGAAGGATGACCGGTGGAGTGCAGCACATGCCGGGGACGAACTGTATGGAAGAGGCAAAAAATCGAATATCCAACGGAAAATAACGTAGGTGGGGGGAACCCAAGCTGAGCGTCCTGAAGATATCACTCAGCCCACTCTGCCATCATCTTTAGAAGAACTAACACTGGACAAGCTGTTCCTCTCGATGAAATATATTAAACCGCGTGTGATTGTGTTTAAAATATAAGTAAATCTTTTTAAATTAATATCATAGTTTTGTTTTCAAAGAAAATTTAGATAGATATGGATTTTTTGTGCAGTAAATAAGATTGAATTTGACGAGATAGTAGCGCGTGATTGAGGAACATGCGGTTTTCCACCAAGAAAATGTTGAATTCCAATAAGATAAGTTTTAGTTATAAATTAGATTTAAATCAATTTTTAGAAAACAGTTTTGTTTAGACAATTAACTCAATTTCAATTTTGTTGTAATAAAAAAATTTATAAAAAAAAAGTAAAGTAAAAAAGAATCAAAGAAATGTATCAATAAACTAGTTTTGTCAAACCAGTCTAAATCTATTGTATTTTACAGCTCCACCAATTTAACTACATTTAACCCTGAGACTAAAAAAAGAATTAAATTTAATTTAAATAATATTTTTGATCAAGTTATCAAAGAAACTAAATTAATGTAACGTAGCTGAGAAAGAAGTTAGTTACAATATTTAACTCATTTTTGTATAAACTAGCTCTCGTCTTTCCACCCTCTCTTTGGCTAGTGCATAGTAAAATACTAGCTGGTCTTCCGGAAATCATTTTATAAAAACGTTAATTTTAAAAATCAGAGGCTTAATTTAAATTTGCTTTTAGAAATCTCTCATTACCCCTTTTAAATTATAAGCTTAGTTATCATTTCCCCTATGTTTACTGTTATATTTGAGGAATGGTACAAAGAAATCTAGATATCGTTGGATCGGTACTTACCAGTCAGTCAGCCTTCAATATTGTTCCAACAACGACGGATATTGCTTCATCGTTACTTTTATGTAATCTCTACCACGTGTTGTTGAGTGCAGTGTTACAACCTCCAACCATCAACTATAACTATAACTTAGATCTAACTACACAGGCGCCATACCACCATCATGGTTCACCGAGTGATGACGATCAAACTAACTAAAGACTTGTTTCGTAGCCCCCAGAACAAATGAATGGATGGACTGAAATTGCAACAGCAATAATTATATTATTTTGCAAAGGAATCTTTTGAAGACACGTGATTTTTTCCCTAAAATTTTATTATAATTTAATTACATAAACTTGCTTATCTAAGTAACGAAAACATGGAATACAGAAATTAGTTAAGTAACTAAAAAAGGTGGTAACCTCTTGGTACTGTTACGATCCAACAGGGCCCGATATAACTAAGGCGATTCCACTTCTCACTATTTTATTCCACTGTTTTATTTTATTTACACGCTCCTAATAACTATATTTTATTTACTTTGAGACTATACAATCTTAAATCACTAGGTAGACTCTATTTTGACATTTAAATTAACCACTGTCTTTACAACAATTGATGTCACTTATTACACTCGTGTCTGTGTTCACACAATATCTGACTACTAATCGTTTTACTGTCACAATTAAACACTGTCACTTGATTGTCACAGTAATTTCCACTGGGATTGACTCTGCCACTCAGTATACTGTCACTGACTTTCGGGTCGGTGATTGTGCCATTATATAACGCAGTGGTGTACGCCCAGAAGATTCTGGAAGAGGGATCTGGATCTTTCTGGGTGTGAGTTCGGGAAGGATTTGGCTTCACCTGCAGGAAAACTAACTGCCATTCTAGTACTTTCTAGAAGAAACTGGATTGGCTTAGAAATGCGGAAGTGCCCAGTTAATCACGCAAGGACTGGGCGCAATACCCACTAGTTAGTGCACGGGGAACTTTGGTGTTTTAAAGAAAACATCAAGCTATGTAAATACAAAATAAACCTACGAAATTTTTGTGAAATTATTTACCCGAACAGTAATTTTAGATGTAAACATTTAGAAAGAAAAGAGGTATTGCAGAAGGAAGGAGAATTTTTATGGTAATAATTTATAGTAAGTAAAGGTGAATTAGTCAACACATACTGTATATAACAGGTTATAGGCTATTTGATCGTTAAAATCAAAACGTTAAGTAAAATTGAATATTACTAATCTTCTACTATTACCTATAATGACCATGGTAAATTTTGGAACGTAAACTTTGATAGCCTCTTGAAGTTAGACTTTCCACAAGGCGTCAAGATAATTGCCTATGCTAATGACGCAGTCCTGATGATTAATGCGAACTCTAGAAATGAGTTAGAGGATAAGTTCAGAACCTCGGAGGCTCAATTACAATCCTGGGCTACAACAAACAAACTCAAGTTCGCTCCTGATAAAACGCAAGCTATGCAGTTTAAAGGAAAGCTTACTGGCCGTGTGCCAATACTGTCCATTAGCGATCACAGGATTGTGTTCACACAAAGAATAAACTACCTCGGAATTATCCTGGACAGCTCTCGTTTATACATAGAACACGTTAAGTACGCCGCCGAAAAGGCGAGGAAGCTAATGTATCAAGTAATTCGTCTTACAAGGCTAAAATACGGGATAAATCCTAAAGTTTACCAAAGACTATACAAGGCAGTTTTTCTACCAATCATTACTTATGGTTCCGAAATCTGGGGCCACAGAACTAACCATACACACATCAGAAGAGCCTTAAGATCTTCCCAGGCCAAAGTTCTAAGGGCCTCCCTAGGAGCATACTCCACCACCTCAAACGATGCGATTTTCGCTCTCTCTGGTAATCCTCCAGTGGATTTATATATTGAAGAACTAAAATACCTTAGGATGAGGAAGCGTAGAGAGGAAGAGCGAACCACTTTGGAAATCCGCGAAAGCACCGACCTCCGATGGCAGGAAGAGTGGGATGCTTCTGAAAAGGGCAGGAACGCTTATCAAGTATTTAGAGTCGTACGCAGATTTGAGAGCCAACCCTTTCACATCAGTTTGGGTTTAGTACACCTAGTAACTGAGCATGGTCCGTCAAGGAAGTATCTATATAGATGGGGAGGGGTTGACTCCCCTTTATGCGAATGGTGCGGCAACGTAGAAGAATCACTCGCTCACTCAGTTCTGCACTGTGATAAATGGGACCTAACTCAAGAGAGGCTTTCGTTGATTGACGCATCAAGAGTTGCTGGCCTAATTTGGCCCCCCACAGTAAAAGATTTAATTGCACATGAATCAACTAGACATGCTCTAAACGCTTTGGTCAGGATCATTGCAGTTGAGAACTCAACTTTGACGAATTAAATACCGGTGGATCAATGATCCCGCGGCTTTCAGCCGAATGTGTCTACAGAGTAAGACATCTTCCCTGAAAAGGAGAAGCTCTGTCGATTTACATATCATTTCCATATCATAGTAATTTTGTATATATTACGCACGCACGCACGCACGCACGCACGCACACACACACACACACACACACACACACACACACACACACACACACACACACACACACACACACACACACACACACACACACGTCACACATACGGATTTATTACCCACTGACCACCATTACCCGCTGACCACCACTACCCGCTGACCACTATTACTCGCTGACCACCATTACCCGCTGACCACCACTACCCGGTGACCGCCATTACCTGATGACCGCCATTACCCACTGACCACCATTACCCGCTGATCGCTATTACCCGCTGACCACCATTACCCACTGACCGCCATTACCCGCTGACCGCCACTACCCACAAACCATTATTACCCGCTGACCACCATTACCCACTGAACGCCATTACCCGCCGACCACCATTACCCACTGACCACCAATACCCGCTGACCGCCACTATCCACTAACCACTATTACCCGCTGAGCACCATTACCCGCTGACCGCCACTACCCACTGACCGCCATTACCCGATGACCGCCATGACCCATTCTCATTCATGACCCATTCTCATCGCCATGACCGCCATAAAATGACATTCTCATTTTACCATTCATTTATATATTATCATACATAAACTTACTATGTTAATTTGTACAGTATATCAATGTATTAACATTGCTCAAATACATGATGAAATGCTTCTATTTGATGTTTTTGAAATATAATTTTTTAAGAAGCTTTTGTGTAGTTTTGCAGTGAAATTAAATATAAATATTTCATGAAGACAGACAAGGCTAGAGCTAAAAGATCCTTTCTTACATTTAACATTTCAAATTGTTGTACTTAAGTGATTACTAAAAAACCACTTGTATGGAGTAAAATGTTTAAAAATATGAAAAAGATTAAACTCAATTTTTAAAGAACTTCATATTTACTCTGTGCTTTCAAGAATCTAATATATATTTGGAATTAAGTCATAAAATATAAATTTAAAGTAACACACATTTATTAAAAGAAGTTTTAATTATTCAAGTTAAGTTTTAGTTGTTAAATTCATCAGTCCTATGTCTGGTCTAATTAAATTAATTATAATATTGGAATATAAAGTAACTGTGGTAGTAATAAATGGTAATTAAACCTGGTACGAAGCTATAAACATTTACTTTGATACGCCAACCTCAATTCAATTAAGATTCTTCATACAAACTATTAAATTTATAATAATGTAATTTTGATTACTTTGTTATATGTACTAAATTGTCTAGTATTATAGATGTGTTTCTTTACCAATGTTCATGTTTCTCTTTACAGAAAAAAGTACCCATTTATATTATTCTGATACAAGTAAATATATTTGTTACGTTATTTTTATATAAGGGAGACTGGGGTCATGGCGGTCAGCGGGTAATGGCGGTCAGGGGGTAGTGGCGGTCAGGGGCTAATGGCGGTCAGCGGGTAATGGCAGTCAGCGGGTAATTGGGGTTAGTGGGTAGTGGCGGTCAGCGGGTAATGGCGGTCAGTGGGTAATGGCAGTCAGGGGCTAATGGCGGTCAGCGGGTAATGGCGGTCAGTGGGTAATGGCGTTCAGGGGCTAATGGCGGTCAGCGGGTAATGGCGGTCAGTGGGTAATGGCGGTCATGGGCTAATGGCGGTCAGCGGGTAATGGTGGTCAGTGGGTAATAGTGGTTAATGGGTAGTGGTGGTCAGCGGGTAATGGCGGTCAGTGGGTAATGGCAGTCAGCGGGTAATGGCGGTCATCGGGTAATGGCAGTCAGTGGGTAGTGGCGGTCAGCGGGTAATGGCGCTCAGCGGGTAATAGTGGTTAGTGGATAGTGGCGGTCAGCGGGTAATGGTGGTCATCGGGTAATGGCGGTCAGTGGGTAATGGTGGTCAGTGGGTAGTGGCGGTCAGTGGGTAATGACACTCAGCGGGTAATAGTGGTTAGTGGATAGTGGCGGTCAGCGGGTATTGGTGGTCAGTGGGTAATGGTGGTCAGCGGGTAATGGCGTTCAGCGAATAATGGTGGTCAGCGGGTAATGACGGTCATCGGGTAATGGCGGTCAGTGGGTAATGACGGTCAGTGGGTAATGGCAGTCAGCGGGTCATGGCGGTCAGTGGGTAATGGCGGTCAGTGGGTAATGGCGGTCAGCGGGTAATGGCGGTCAGTGGGTAGTGGCGGTCAGTGGATAGTGGCGGTCAGCGGCTAATGGCGGTCATCGGGTAATGGCGGTCAGTGGGTAATGACGGTCAGTGGGTAATGGCAGTCAGCGGGTCATGGTGGTCATCGGGTAATGGCGGTCAGTGGGTAGTGGCGGTCAGCGGGTAATGGCGCTCAGCGGGTAATAGTGGTTAGTGGATAGTGGCGGTCAACGGGTATTGGTGGTCAGTGGGTAATGGTGGTCGGCGGGTAATGGCGTTCAGCGGATAATGGTGGTCAGCGGGTAATAATGGTTTGTGGGTAGTGGCGGTCAGCGGGTAATGGCGGTCAGTGGGTAATGGTGGTCAGCGGGTAATAGCGATCAGCGGGTAATGGTGGTCAGTGGGTAATGGCGGTCATCAGGTAATGGCGGTCACCGGGTAGTGGTGGTCAGCGGGTAATGGTGGTCAGCGAGTAATAGTGGTCAGCGGGTAGTGGTGGTCAGCGGGTAATGGTGGTCAGTGGGTAATAGTGGATAGTGGGTAATGGGGGTCATTTCATTTTTTTTCCTTTTTTTTCATTAGTTGCCCTTTCTAGTTCCGCGTACCCAATCTCTCGACATACCAGGGTTCTTTCTTGTTCTTAGTCTTTCGGCTCCTGGATTTGATCTGGAACTTTATTATTATTTATTTCTTTGACGTTTGGGTAGGGGGGGCAGCGCTAATGTTCTTGATTATTGATTGTTCTTTTCTACTGCTGATCCATGCCACTACTTAGCCGCTGGGAATTACCAGCGTTGCCCGTCCCTAGGTTGACATATTGTCGGAACCGGCGGCCTACTATCTGGCATTTCGTTTTAGATGTTGAAATATGATGGTTATGTGATAAAATACAGGTTAATTATAACATAAGAATACAATACACAATACATTAAGATATATACAAAATTACTATGATATAGAAATGATATGTAAATCGACAGAGCTTCTCCTTTTCAGGGAAGATGTCTTACTCTGTAGACACATTCGGCTGAAAGCCGCGGGATCATTGATCCACCGGTATTTAATTCGTCAAAGTTGAGTTCTCAACTGCAATGATCCTGACCAAAGCGTTTAGAGCATGTCTAGTTGATTCATGTGCAATTAAATCTTTTACTGTGGGGGGCCAAATTAGGCCAGCAACTCTTGATGCGTCAATCAACGAAAGCCTCTCTTGAGTTAGGTCCCATTTATCACAGTGCAGAACTGAGTGAGCGAGTGATTCTTCTACGTTGCCGCACCATTCGCATAAAGGGGAGTCAACCCCTCCCCATCTATATAGATACTTCCTTGAAGGACCATGCTCAGTTACTAGGTGTACTAAACCCAAACTGATGTGAAAGGGTTGGCTCTCAAATCTGCGTACGACTCTAAATACTTGATAAGCGTTCCTGCCCTTTTCAGAAGCATCCCACTCTTCCTGCCATCGGAGGTCGGTGCTTTCGCGGATTTCCAAAGTGGTTCGCTCTTCCTCTCTACGCTTCCTCATCCTAAGGTATTTTAGTTCTTCAATATATAAATCCACTGGAGGATTACCAGAGAGAGCGAAAATCGCATCGTTTGAGGTGGTGGAGTATGCTCCTAGGGAGGCCCTTAGAACTTTGGCCTGGGAAGATCTTAAGGCTCTTCTGATGTGTGTATGGTTAGTTCTGTGGCCCCAGATTTCGGAACCATAAGTAATGATTGGTAGAAAAACTGCCTTGTATAGTCTTTGGTAAACTTTAGGATTTATCCCGTATTTTAGCCTTGTAAGACGAATTACTTGATACATTAGCTTCCTCGCCTTTTCGGCGGCGTACTTAACGTGTTCTATGTATAAACGAGAGCTGTCCAGGATAATTCCGAGGTAGTTTATTCTTTGTGTGAACACAATCCTGTGATCGCTAATGGACAGTATTGGCACACGGCCAGTAAGCTTTCCTTTAAACTGCATAGCTTGCATTTTATCAGGAGCGAACTTGAGTTTGTTTGTTGTAGCCCAGGATTGTAATTGAGCCTCCGATGTTCTGAACTTATCCTCTAACTCATTTCTAGAGTTCGCATTAATCATCAGGACTGCGTCATTAGCATAGGCAATTATCTTGACGCCTTGTGGAAAGTCTAACTTCAAGAGGCTATCAAAGTTTACGTTCCAAAATAAAGGACTCAGAATGGAGCCCTGTGGGCAGCCTTTGTTAGAATGTCTATTAATAATTTCATCATTATTGATGACTGAGATCGATCGTTCAGATAAATATGATTCAATTAAGGCATACAGGTCCCTTGGGACGTTGATCTTCCTGAGTGTAAGGAGCAGATTTGGCCACCACATATTATCAAAAGCACCTCTTATGTCGAGAAAGACTGCTATGGTGTGCTTTAAAGGTGAGGTGTCTATAAATGTGTTCAGTGCCTTAATGGCAGTTATAGTGCTCTTGCCAGTCACAAAACCGTGTTGATCAGAACTCAGAGGACAGAAGTCCTCCATGTACTGGAGAAGACGGTTGGCAATTAATCTTTCAAAGGTCTTCCCCAGCACAGGGAGGAGACTGATTGGTCGATAGTCTCCAGTGGATGAAAGGTCCCTGGGTCCCTTCTTAGGGATGAAGGTGACTCTAGCATTTTTCCATATCTTGGGAAAAATCCCAGCAATTAGAAGGTCGTTATACAGCGATTGGAGAACATTTATTAGGTATTCATCGAAGGTTTTAATCATCTCGATTGGAATGAGGTCTGGGCCCGGGCAGCGGCCAGATTTTGCTTTTTGAAGGGCAGCTTTGACATCCACGACTGAAAAAAGATTGACTGTGTTTAAATTATTGTAGGGCAGTGATGTTTCATTGCGGATGTTAGCATGTGTAGCGTCCTCGTTGATTGGATGATCAAAGGGCAAGAGATCATTTATTAGCAAACCCAAGGATTGGGTAGTGTTTTCGGATAAGTTTCCATCTTGGTCTCTGAGAGATCTAAGTGGAATGGACTGTTGTCTCTTCCCTGAGCCAAGCTTGTAGACAATGCAGAATGGATCACTGTTCATATTTTCAGTCACAAATTTGTCCCAGCTGGTTCTTTTGGCATCCTTGACGGCGCGTTTAAACTCCCTTCTTGCGGCTCTCATCTGTTGCAGTAATCCGTCCCTGAAGTTGCCTGGATCGAGTAAGTGGATTCTTCTGCGTAGCCTATAAAATTTGCGCTTCGAAATTGATAGCTGAGGCGTCCACCATGGAACAGACTTAAGTCTGGAGCTGCGCTTTTTTAGCTTTGAGGAGCACACGGTTTTAAGAGCTGCTTAAAGTTGGTTTGCTCGTATGTCAGGATCCAGTGATGGATTTATTCTGTTCAGAACAGAAGTGACTTCCTCATTCACTATTTCGGGGGAAACCCCTTTGTAGCTGAAGCCTTTCTCAGCTAGCTTAGCGCTTGGATTTTGGGGGAATATTTCTACTGTGATGAGCCTATGGTCACTGATGCTGCCATCAAGGTGCACATACCAATTTCCAGTCTGGGGGAACAGTAAGTTGGAGGCAAGAGTAATATCAATGTTTCCTCCATCTTGATGGGTAGGGACATGTCCTGGCTGATTCAGAACATGCAAATTGTGATCGAGAATGCAGTCCTCCAATTCAAGCCCTTTTGGATTGGTGTCGGCGTTGTGCCACAGAACTGATCGGGCGTTTGCATCGATGGAAATTAGAATCTTTTTGTCTCCAATAATGGTCAAAATTCGATTCAATTTTCTAATGTAACCACCTATTTCCTCACCGCATTGGAAATACGCACTGACGAGGTATATGCTTTCTCCATACAGATGGATTTGTGTAACGGAGAAATGCGAATCAGAGCATTGGGACAGCTCCTGCATGATTAATGAGTTTGGAAAAATGGATGCGGCCATTGGCCTAATGTTGTTTGTACCAGCGACTTTGAATTGCAAGCCCAGACCAACTATCTGGCCTGCCCTGGAATATGGCTCTTGTACGAGCATCGCAGAGAGATTTTTCTTGGTGAAGATTTCCCGAATTTCTGATGTGGCCACTTTCGAATTTTGTAAATTCAGTTGACCAATTACGAATTTATTACAACCCATAATCGGTCTGATCTATGATTCTTTGCCACTCTCTTTGATATGCTGGGCATTTCTTGTCATGAACACTGTGCTTTGCCTTTGTCTTAGGGCAGTTAGCACAAACAGGGTCAAGCCTAGTGGTTGGACAGTTCTTTCTGTCATGGCCTTGTGCGCCGCAATGTCCGCATATATCCTTCTCGGCCTGACAATCCTTTGCAATGTGGCCAAATCGCTG
The DNA here is from genome assembly GCA_035578905.1 of Stictocephala bisonia. Lineage (NCBI taxonomy): Eukaryota > Metazoa > Arthropoda > Insecta > Hemiptera > Membracidae > Stictocephala > Stictocephala bisonia. The sequence continues at coordinate 35,047 of JAQJVL010004571.1, forward strand.
GCACCTAAAGCATCTTGTAATGGAAATAAATTCGGCAGCTCTGCAACTCTGCCAGTTCAAGAATATTTTTCCTGTGCTAATAATTTTTCTAAAAATTGTGGCCGAACATTCAACTACCCAGTTAACCTGGTCAGAGTCTCTAGGACCAGTCCTAAATCGGGGGATGAAGTTTTGTGCAAATTCCTCAAACTCTTGTTCTCTAAAGTTTTGAGCGTGTATATCTTGAGTCATTTCCTCCTGAGAGTAATTCTTGTCTATTGAGTAAATAATGACCTTGGAAGTCTCTTGGAGGGTTTCTTAATCTCAAGAAATGGCTGTAATTTACGGGCTACTTCTGTACTATTGGTGTCCTTATCTAGTTCGAGAGCAACACCTCCGTTTCGGATCTTGGAGAGCTTATGCACTCTTATATCCAGGTCTTTTGGATTCAGGTTTTTCTTGATTAGATCCCTTACTTCCTCAGAAGTACCATTTTCTAGTTTTGGGTAAATTAGGAGAGTGTTTGTGCTTGCAGGTTTTGATCTTGTAAAAGTCATGGAACTTATTGGAGCAGAAGCAGCTTTCTGTGCATAGAAAATCTGTGGAGTTTGAGACTTAATTGCTGAGAGTATTTCTGTTCTCTCCTCCAATTTAGCATTTGCCTTGAGGGCATCATCATGTAAAGCTATTAATATGCTCTGAACGTCGCTGGCGATTTTCATCATTTCCCTGCATTTTGCTGAATTGAAATATGATTTAAGGTTTTTCATTCCGTTTCTAGCAATATCCTCGATCCTTTTTAAGGATCGTATACCATTAATGAATGGATCAGTCGCAGGAGTGTCCTCATCCACATTTCCTCTGGACTCATCAGCCTCAAAGTCTGGTTCATTTAAATTGGGTCTCTTGCTCGGTGTGTCTTGCTCATCGGTGGGTTCGAAAGGTCTTTTATCAGTTCTGTCATTTTTGGGTGGCGACTTTGCCAATTTTGCGGACCTCTTGAAAGGGTCCGGGACGTCCATCTCTGCCCTTCTACGATGGTGAAGGCCTCTTAGCCCTACCTGGGATTTTTATTGCCCCACCCTACTCAATTCAGATGGGGTTACCCAGGCTTGGTTTCCCGGCCGCAACTGTTCGGGAGTGGGGCACCAGCTGGAACCTCACTAGGAGGGGGGGGTGCCGCGGAACCCCTTAGGGTTATCTGTGAGAAGGCCCCCCTCACTAGCTACAGTGCTTTGTTCTTCAGCTGTTTAATCTATTGTATTTCTGTCTACTATTGTGTGGAAAGATCTGAGTAGACGATTGGAATTGATTTGATTTGGTTTAGTTATCGATAGCACAAGTTAACTCACAGATGGCCGCGGCCGGGTAATGGGGGTCAGCGGGAAATGGCGGTCAGTGGATAATGGCGGTCCGCGGGTAATAGCATGGTGATCAGTGGGTAATAGCGGTTAGTGGGTATTGGCGGTCAGTGGGTAATGGGGGTCAGCGGGAAATGGCGGTCAGTGGGTAATGGCGGTCCACGGGTAAGATGATCAGTCTGCTGGTAATGGTGATCAGTGGGTAATGGCGGTTAGCGAGTATTGGCGGTCCGCGGGTAATAGCGGTCAGTGGGTAATGGTGGTCATCGGGTAATGGCGGTCATCGGGTAATGGGTGGGTAACAGCGGTCAGTGGGTACTAGCGGTCCGCGGGTAATGGTGGTCCGCGGGTAATAGCGGTCAGTGGGTAATAGTGGTCATTGGGTAATGGGGGTCAGCGGGAAATGGCGGTCAGTGGGTAATGGCGGTCCGCGGGTAATAGATGGTGATCAGTGGGTAATGGCGGTTAGCGGGTATTGGCGGTCAGCGGGTAATGGAGGTCAGCGGGAAATGGTGGTCAGTGGGTAATGGCGGTCCACGGGTAATAGCAGTTTGCTGGTAATGGTGATCAGTGGGTAATGGCAGTTAGCGAGTATTGGCGGTCCGTGGGTAATAGTGGTCAGCGGGTAATGGTGGTCATCGGGTAATGGCGGTCAGTGGGTACTGGCGGTCCGCGGGTAATGGTGGTCCGCGGGTAATAGCGGTCAGTGGGTAATAGCGGTCAGTGGGTAAGGGGGTTAGTGGGTAAGGGGGGTCAGTGGGTAATGGCGGTCAATGGGTAATGGTGGTCCGCGGGTAATAGCGGTCTGCGGGTAATGGCGGTCGCGAGTAATTGTGGTCAGCGGGTAATGGGGGTCAGCGGTTAGTGGCAGTTAGTCGTTAATGGTGGTTAGTGGGTAATGGTGGTTCCTATGAATTCTCGTAATGTAGATGATGCAGATTCAGACTGATTGGTTCTCACATTTCACGACAGTTTATTGATACACTCGCCATCTTGGCAGTAGTCGTTTGCCTGTTGTGTTTCGCGTTATAAGAAAGACAGTAGTTTAATCCATCAACAGCTCTTTCTGTTGACTTTTCATAGAACAAGACTGATCTCGCATGAACAAGGTAAGTCATATTGTTGTATCACGTTACGTTTTATATTAAAGTTTTAAGCACTGATATTATTTTTTTAGTCGTTGCATTAAAACATGCGGTTAGGTAATGGTGGTCACCACACTTGGGGTAATGGCAGTCGCTTTGTCAACTTAAGGAAAACGTACAAGGCCAAATGGACTACAGGAAACTTAAAGAAAGCAAGAGCACCGCTACTGCAGGTTAATCGATTAAAAAAGGAGCGTGACAAAATCAACATTCTGAGTTCTTGACTTCAACACAAATGAAAATAAGAACCAATTAACTAAGCGAATGAACGAAAGGAAAAAACGGAAACGGCTAAAGATATTTCTTTCTATTGCCAGGACACCGCAAAATACAGAGAATTATGGTGTCGGTGCACTTCTTGTGCATTTTGGGCACATCAAGAATCATCTGGGGACACTCCTGAGGTGACGTGTACTCACGAAAGTAAAATTAACTTAAGCTTCTAAAATCTCATAAATTTATGCAGACATATTGGCAGTGCCTTGAATTTATAAGCCCTTTTCTACCATGGCAAAATGTTTTTTAAATTATTGACTTCTTATTATGTCCAATTACCCCTTTGTAATTTCTTAAATGTGCAATTATGTAATAAAATTAAAGATTTCACTTTAACGTGTTTATGGCATTGAAACTCCTCATATTTATTATTTTACAACTATCAAACAGTGTATGGTATTACCGACCACCATTAGGCTACCCCAGGATAGGGGTAATACTGGTCAGAGCTGATTTTGAAGTATTTTTTATAATACCAACACGTACGCTTAATTAGCTCAATTTAAGTCTGAACTAGGTAAAATATACTATATGTAAGTGATTTCACATGATTGCGTTTCCAATTTTAAAAAGAGTTAAGTCTTATCCTCATTTTCTCTTAAGTAATCGCTATTACACCAGTCTCCCCTACATATATACATGGTGGAAATACATATGCAAACTCTTTCTTAACTTTTGTATGACTTCACTTGCAAAAGGGAAATCTTGTTTACAAAGAATCATGGTTACAAAGAACACACTTTAAACACCATTACCACATTTCATCTTTTCAGGGGGACGACCCACGAGGTGTTTAACGAAAATCTTCAAAGTAAACCTAGGTCGAGTTTGGTATCAAATTTAAGGTCTATTCAAGATAAATTAACTGCCGCAAACCTGACTTCGAAATGTGTATGCATTCCATAGTAGCGGTCATTTAAATTTTAAAGTAACTGATTGAAATAATATTATTTCTCCGCTATTTAATGGTTTCAAGTAACTTATTCTGAATGAATAATTTATGGACAACTATTAAAAAACAAATATTAAATTATCTTTTGAAAAAAATAACATTGTTGTGAAAGCGTTTCCATATTTAAATACATTAATGTATATCTCAGGAGAATGAAAACGAAGCATTAAGAACAATGTATACGTTTGCGAAAAAACAAGTTTGTACAGTGTGTTGATTGTATCAACAAACGTGTGTTCGTATTTCCGTCCATCGTGATTTCTGCAAAGAGTGTATTGTTGCAATCCCCACGGGACGGAGAACCAGCCAATCGTTGGACTTGGTCCTAGAGTTCACCTGGGTTACACGTTGTTCCGTGCAATGACTAGGGATGGCAAATATTTTCAACATATCGGTATATCGCAAACAAAATATCGATCTAACGATAATATCGAAAGAAAATATCGATATATCGGGTATCCGATATATCGAATTATAGACGATTTATCTTGTTAAGACTATACACTAACTCTTTATGTCTTGACCAAAAATACACAATAGCCTACTGAATGTAAAAATGAATACATTTGTATACACGATACAAGTTGTCTGTGGGGTTGAATGAGAAAAAAATTCAAAATAAGAATACTTTTACCTTTCATTATTATGTTAACTATAAAAGAATAATGAAATAATGGTTTGTTAAGGTTACTGGCTAGTCATCTTGGAGTCTAAGTTGCCAACTCTCACATAACTCCATTTACCCATTCCACCCACTGGTCTACAATAAACTACATTTAACTCCGTTAAACTGACGTAAAAAACTTATTAAAGTTACTTTATTATATCAATGTATGTTTTTTACGCAAAAGAGGCAATTTAAATTTGTTTATTCGAATCGTGATGATTTTAAGTATAGAGAATAACGTCAATATTTAGTGGTATGGCATATCGGCCCAAAATATCGATATTATCGAATTAAAATATCGATACTAATATATCGATATATCGAAACGTATTTCTCAATATTCCCGATATATCGTTGCCATCCCTAGAATGCCGCTGAGACAAATTCCAGTAAATGTACAACCTCCTAAAATTTGTGTAGTGAATATGTTTTTATTTATTTTCATACCCAAGACTCATAGAAGTTATTAATTTGTTGAAATATTGTGATCGTTTTACAGTTTGAGCTATTAACAATATCAAACAAATCATATAGGCCTACACATTATAAACAAATAATTTGTTAACTCTAGTAAAAAAATATTAATTATTATCACAGATAGTTACGACGTGGGTGAATTTGAATAGAAAATGAATATAGATGAACTAATGCAGGCACTGTTACTTACCATGTTTGACTGTTCCTTATAATAACTAATAGAAAGAGCTATTTAATAATAGCCGAATAACTAGGTGAACTAAGGGACATACAGTTTAATATGGAATCCAAACCTTGAAGTATTGGTCTGATTAGGGATGGCAATGAGTTTCGATATATCGGAAATATCGATTAATACGTCTAAATACCATATATCGATATTTTCTATCGATAATATCGGCCATATCGATATTTTGGTCCGATATATCATATAACTAAATATTGACGTTATTGTCTCTCATCACAATTCGAAAAAAACATTTAAATAGGCTCTTATACGTTAATTATTATTATATTATTCTTTCATAATTAGCATGATAATTAAAGATATAATTATTCTTATTTTGAAAATTTTTCCTTAAAGCCCACAGACTACAACTTGTTTCATGTAGATAAATGGCCCCTATTTAATTGTTACATTCAGTAGGCTATTCTAAATAGTGACATATAAACATGAGTGTATTTTTGCTCATGGCATTTTTGAGTCAGTGCAAGATTTTAAACAGATAAATCATTTACAATTCGATATATTGGGCAACCGATCTATCGATATTTTTCTTTCGATATTATCATTAGATCCATATTTGGTTCGCGGTATATCGACATTTGAAAATATTTGCCATCCCTAGATCTAATTTTCAGCTGACAAGTTCAAAACTCAGTTCTCTAGCCTTGTACAGCATCTGATCCCTAGCAATAATCCAACGGAGACACCTCAGACTTCTCTAGTAGTGATCACGTCAATGGTAACCATTGACTGGACTATTGTGGTTCGATGAAAGATCACGAAACCTATCTGGGATACAGCATTATGCTACAGTCTTTCCAGAGATAACAGCATTATATCTAATTAACCTACTGAAATTAATTAGCATTTGATTCACCTTAAATGTACTAACATAGGAAAAATACTAATTTTTAAATCTTTTATAAACAAACATAGTTTTTTAATTGATACATTGTGAAAAAGATTAGTTAAATATTTCAATGTTAAAGTACTCCTATTCTTTTTATAATGGACTTTAAAACTAAACTTAAATTACATTATATATATTTCTATTTTAAGAATTGATATAGCTTTGAAAATAATAATTGTAATAAGCACAAAAAAATATATTTTTACAAAACCAGGCTTAACGTTGAAATTATTTCTGATATTAGCTTAAATATCAACGAAACACTTAATAATAATCCAGGCTCTTCATAAAACTACTTTAATTTTCATTCTATTAAACAGATAAGTGGAATAGCTTGAGCGTATATTTATAATACTAGCCAATATAATACATTTGAAAATAGACCAAATATCATTATTATTTATATACTAATTTGAATTACAGGTCGTAATTGAATTGAAGTTGGCGTATCAAAGTAAGTTCTTTCAAGTTCGTATCAGATTCAATTATCATTTATTATTACAAACATCACTTTATATTTCATTATTATAGTTAATAATGAATATGTTATATTCAATTATTAATAAATTATTAATAAATATGTAATAGCAGTAACAACAGACTTAACTAAGGCATTTGATGTAGTAAATTATGATATCATGTTACAGAAACTTAAACACATAGGAATCAGAGGAAAATTATATAGAGTATTTGAGAACTATTTTAAGAAAAGAAAATTGAAAGTAAATATAGGCCAATATATAAGCAATGCTTATGAACAAACCTGTGGTCTTGTTCAGGGTAGTATTCTCTCACCAAGTTTATTTAATATATATGTGAATGATGTAGCAAGCCTAAAACTCAACAGTAGCCTACTTCAATATGCAGATGATAATATTTTATATATGATTCACAATAACCTGGCTACTGGTATGACTCTGATTCAGAATGATATGGATCTGTTAGTTAAATATTTTTATAATAACTCAATCAAAATAAATTATCAAAAAACTAAGGTTATTGTATTCAAGAATCCTAGAATAGATACAGACTTTGTTCTGGGACTTGTATGTCATGATAGGAAATTACTTAAGCCTATTGATAATACAACTTGTAACTGTCCACCTCTGCAAGTCAGTAGAACAATAAAACACCTTGGTATTCATTTAGACAGTGACATGAGATTAAAAAACCATGTATCTCATTTATGTAACATTCTTAGAATTGCACTATTTAAATGTAAAAGTTACAGTATTATTTTCCCATCAATGTAAAGAGAGTAATATATTTTTTACTAATTCAAAGTTTATTTTATTATGGTATTACACTTTTTTATTTGACTTCAGATTACATTTTAAATCCTCTAATTAACCTAATAGAAAGAATTGTTAAAGTACTTTTTAATAATATACCTAGGGAATTGTTATCAAGAATGTCTTTTAAATCCTTGGCTAAGTTCACAGATACTTTAAATAACTATTTAAGAGAAGAACTTAGAAATCTAAATTATATTCCATATGATCTGAGACATAGGAACTATAATATTCTTATGCATACAAACAAATATGGCAGAGCAGTCCCAGAACACAGGATACCAAATTTAATTAATTCACTGCCTATTGAACTACAAAATATTCCAACTAAATCTCAATTAAAGCCTAAATTGAAAAACTATTACTTAAATAAATAGGCCTAGAAATGTCATGGTATTCTTTTGAGAAAAAGAAAATAATGTAATATTCATATTTTTTTTTTTAGTAATACATGTTTATTGGTAAAAAATGTTGTGATAGCCCGAGTGCTATATTTTAATAGGATTTAATAATAATTCCTCATATTATATATGAAGAAATATTTATTCACTGTTTATGTAAGATTTTGTGAGGTTATCTAGATCCAAGCAGAAAGGCAATTAGATTATTAGAGTTAAATAACAAGAGAAAAGAATAGTCAATTGTAATATTTTCGATCTACTATCGATCTTTCAAACCTTCGATTTATAGTATTGGTTTGATTTGTATCGCACTATCTGAAAGATAATTTTATATTTACCACATGTATTTTGTTAAATGTCTGAATTGTTGTTGTTTTATATATATATATATATATATATATAAGTAGATAGTAATGTGTATGTCCTAGACCACTTTTGGAGACATATGGTTAAATAACCATAAACTCTCCAAAAAACACTTTACCACCACTATTACACAAATTTATACAAAAATTAACCCAAATTATCAATTTTTTAAAATAAAATAACTAATACCTAATACTCAAATAATCAAAAAAGTTATCAATATTCTTATTAAAACTACCAAAAATGAAATCAAAATTCTTATAATATTTTATTCAAATGAAATTCTTATAATATTTTATTCAAATTTGATAATTGCACAATCTAATTTCGATAATTCTTATAATATTTTATTCAAATGAAATTCTTATAATATTTTATTCAAATTTGATAATTGCACAATCTAATGTCGATAATTCTTATAAT
>JAQJVL010004572.1:7500-43345 GCA_035578905.1 Stictocephala bisonia
TTTTTTTATTATTTATTTAAAGTTGTATCTAGTAAAGGTAAGAAATGTATATCCTCACTTAAGTCCTTTGGTGGGCCATGATTTATTTGTGTGATGGGTCGCACTGAAGAGTATTAATTTTGCTAAATAAAAAGTTTAGTTTTAAGATACAAGCAAATATTTAAAAAACCAGGATATTTTATTTTCCACTTAAGACAAAATGGGTACCTAAGTACTGTTACATTTGAAGAAAACTACTATCATAGATGGAATGAATGTTATAATAGCTTCAATGTTGGACATTAATTAAATACAAAACAGGTGAACATCTTACAGGACAATTCCATTATATGTATGAACATGTTTTTAACGATGATGTAGTTTTATAAAACCAACACAAGAGGGATTCTCAAATGTACTAATTAACACGTAATATGATAATTAATAAACTCTTAGATAATGTCCTGTTACCTAAGGGTTCTTGGACAATTATAGCTGAGTTATCTGAAAACTACCAACATAGTCAGTGCTAACTTATTGTACAGCTCAATGTTAGTTCTGATTACTTGCTCTATACAAACAAACGTTTCAAAGTGTCTGACCCTGTCAGCACTTACATCATTAACAACTGTATAACAACCAGTCATCTGAATACAGCACACGCTTAGTTCTAGATTAGAGCTAACAAATATAACAGCAAGGGTAGATAATGAACATTATTTGAATGCAAATAGATCTACTACATACATTGAAAAACAAGACAAGAGAAGAAAATAGTCATCACTTATAGGCTCAGCCATGATTTGGCAATAGCCTATTATCTCAATTTGAAGAAAACATTTCAATTTAAGAATTTAAAATTCAAATAATTAAATACTTTGTTTTTCCTTTGAAATATTAACATAAGATATCTTAACATTTATTTTGAACAGTTGGTGTCTTGCAAATACATGATAAATTCTTCCTTTATTGGTATCTACTCCATACAATTCCATTTTTAATGCAGTATTCCGGATTCGTTAGATATATTTGGGTAATAAATTAATATTTAGCAGCTTGTACAACAAATTGCGTGTTTCTTTGAGGTTGTCCTATTACAAAATGCATTTTCTCAAATTATGTCATAAAATACATTTAGTTGAAGGAACTAATTGACCATGTTTATGAACTCTCAGCTTATGCTGCGTTTTATAAATATTTCACTGTCCTAAACTATGCATACTTATGTACATAATTTTTAAATTATAATAAATATTTATTACACTATTTTAAATAATTTCGTTAATGATTTACCTTTTATAAAGATACAAAATATTGCTACTTAACTAATTTAGATTTTAAGTATTTAATTCCTACACAATACTGGTATGTATAGTTGTTATTTAGTTGAGATATTGAATAATATGAATTATTAATAGATCCACTGGAATGTATTCCCCCTCGGGACTGTGACAGATCCGTGTTTGCTGTCGAACAAACTTCTACGTCATTTACCCCTCCAGTAAAACCAAACAGTCCTTTGGGATACACCTAAACAAGTTCTACCTGCCATGGGTCTTACTAAGTTTATGTCCAGTTTTAGATTTTTTATATTAATCGTTATGTGATTCAACACCTACTCTTATGTTATTTTAGGTATTGCTATCTATTAATTAAAGGTTAATTTTGCTTATTTACTAAAGTTAGCTCACTGGAATGAACTTCACAACTATATATAGAATATGCCATTAACAGTTTAGTTAACATCATTATAAAATATTACAAAATTAGACTTATAAACCATACACAAATAAAATAAAATCTACAGTACAGAGTACTTGTGCGTTAGTGTTTAAATATCGATATCCCGTCACAGAGATAAATCCAGGTTCCATAACAATTCAACACCAGCTTCTCCGATAGATTGAGGACCAGTTAATCCCCAATAAAAAGAACGTAATGAACACTTATCAACTCTAAGGTCCATAGTTTGAACTTTAATTTCACAATTATATTAACTTGCCTTTCCCTACTTAAATTTCCAGTATTTGCATCTTCCCATACCCATGTGAAAGCATGGTGGTCATTGAGTCTGATACCAGGGATTTTTTTTACACTCAAACATATAATAAGTTAAAGTATAGTTTTTTTGGTAAACATTCATTCAAAGTGGGAGAAGTGGTTTAATAATTCACCCTGGACGTTGTGGGATACCTAGAGAAATAGGGAATTTGGAGAGGATATGATCTTTTTAAACTCTCCGAGAAGTGCCTATTTGCGTCTTATATCCGGAAGAGCTAAGGTGAACAAAACTGGAAGCTATGGAAGAGGGTTTGTAATGAGAAGACCACTGATCTCCCTCATTGCCCTATAGAGTTGCAAATTTAAATGCATTATTTCTAAATCTATAAATAAGTTAAGTATATTTATTATTAGAAGGTAAAGCCTCAATCCCAGTTTTTTAAATTGTTACTAAGTTTATATACGTTGGAAATAGTAGTAATTAGACAATTTTGGACTTTAAAATATACATAATGCTGTAAATAAGTTAACGGAAAAAATGATTTACAGAAATAATAATCTTTAGTAGGCATAATGCTATGTATTTCTTCTTGTCATGCACCCCTTATCCACATGTAGGAGTAAATGTTTAACACTAAATCTAGTAAAGCCTTTGAACTATCTGCCTACAATTATTTTACATTATGGATCTAAAATGGTTAAATTTCCAGAAAGCGCTTGGAATTCATTTGTATTTTCGTTTGGAATTCGATATAAATAATTTTCTTCCGTGTACTATGTCTTTCTAGACAGTAATCTAGTAGTACACATAAAAGACTAGTAGTAATTAATCTAGTAGTATCACTGCATATGACTTCTTGTTAATACACAGTTGTATTTATGTACAGTCGGTATTTAAAAAAAAAGATGCAAATAGTATCTTAAAATAAATAACATTTTTTTCAAACACTTTTGGATGACCTTGACCTAATTTAAATAAGTTATAAACATTAAAAAGATATTATAAAAAGTGGATTACAGAACACAAGTGTCATCTGGAATGGTAATCATTCATTTTTGATAACATTTATCGTTCATACGCCAAATTAGGTATAACTAATAGAAACTATTTGAACTGGAATGAAATAAATCATAAAAAAAGTATTGTTGGAAGAGAATGAGAAAGAATAGGAACATGATCGATGAGAAAAGATAGTTTAGAAGGTTTTTAAGATTATAATCTTCATTCCTTGCTTCGCTCTTGAAGAGGTAGAACGTCAAGATTGCTAATACTGTCAAATTAAGCTCAGGTCAACTCCTTTTACATGGATCTACTGCAATCAGTGTTATACTCTGTTTAGCGAAGATGGTCTTCAAGAAGAAAAAGAAAGCTTAAAGAAATAATATGTCTGGCTTCGTGGTATGGAGGAGGTAGATGAGGAAACAGGACACTTTAAGGGGTGTTGGACGATAAACTCAGCTCCAGACGTAGACGTACCTTGCTGTTGTCCATGTCAGGATTTTAATGAATAGAAACGGTATCACTAAGATAAAACAGCAACTTCTTTATCATAGTAAAGGATAGTCGTTAATATTTTAGTAACAGACACCACTACTTTCCCCCACCACCACTTTCCCCCACCAGAATTTGGGTTTTATAAAGGAGACTGTGATTTTATATATAAACACCGATCCCACACATCCACCATGAATACAAACTTGCTCTTAGTCATGCTCGATCTGAGATAAAAAAACCGTATTGGAGTCCGGAAGCCGAAGAAAAACTTAATAGAATATCTGAGTAGTTCTTTAAACAGACTAATGGAGGAGGTAAAAGGAAATGGAGAATAGCCGGAGGTCGAGCTGAAAGGAAGTGAAGAAAAACAATCTAGTCATTAAACTTTAGATTGTAAATAACAATTTGCAAATAAAGAATAAAAAGTGAACAAAATAATAAATAAAAAATAGCCTTCTTGCACAGAACAACCTTCAGGGCAAGAAGGTATTTTTTTGAAACAGCATTCACAATGACCTTGACCCACTTCACACACACCCATGACGTCAAACCTACCAATGACGTCACACCCACTCAAGACTTCACACACACTCACATGGCGTCGCAACCATCTATGACGTCACACCAGGCTCTGACGTTACAACCTCCCATGACGTCACAACATGCTCTGACGTCACACCAATGACGACACAGCTCACCAAGACATCACTTCTACCCATAAATAAAATACTGAATCAGCTGTTGTTCCAGAACCGGCAAATCCCACTTCTAACCTGTTTTGCCTGTATTGTTAAAGTTTATATACATTTCTAACACATAAGTTTATGAATAAAATAGTTGGACATTTTAAGATATAGAACCATTTTAATATAATAAAGTGTTTTAATAATATGGCCCCTTAAATTAAGAAGACGGAATGAACATTTAATAATAATAAAACAAACTTTATTAACATTTCAAATATAGTGTGTTACTCAGACGTAAATAATTTATCAACTAGCGTGTGTTATATATTTAACAACATGGTCCTGGGTTTTGTATACGTAATTAAAATCACAGAGTCAGACTATTTGGCAAACAAGGGAAACAGTTATTTGCTCCAGACACACAGAAGGGACGGTGTTGTTTTACCTTGACTGTGTTATTGAGACGAAAAACGTTTCACTAAATATAAAGTTAATTTATATATGAATGCTCTGACAAGAACACATTTTGAGAAGTAACTATAATTATCTGTTTTTAAGTACTTTCATTTTCATTAATGCTGTTTCCTTTCTCTTTATTAGGCCTACTCCTGAGAGAGAATTATCATACAAATATTTCAAATTTAGGATATGCATTGAAAAATATCATTACACTATCTATTACAACACACTTAAATTGTTGCTTTACAATTATCATAAATTATTCAACATTTATATTCTAAAATATTATTTACAATTAAACGGAATATTACGCAAAAAACATGTTTCGATCTATTTTGGTAACAACTCCATATACAGGGTGTTCGGTAAAAGTGTTCCAATAATTTATGATTTTATTGTACACATTAAAATAAACAAAAAAAATCTTATAAACATAGGTCATAAAACCTATAGTTTTCCGTCTATCTGTCTGTATGTGTTTTTTACATAAAAATTTATAAATTGAGAACCACTTATAGTACAGTTATGAAATTTTGTAGTTATGTTTACCTATTGTATTCCCACTTGAGAAAACAATATGAACAAAATATCTTTACTCGTTTCAAAATGGCGGCCAATCAAACATTTTGATGTTTAATTACGCAAAAGCCACACCCTGTATAAAAATGTTACAAGAATAATAAAAATTTGGAAATAGTTTTCTAAAACTAATGGTGCTTGTTTCGTTCAAATCAAATAAAAAACAACTGAGCTGTACTAATACACATAAAACCATGTTTTACATTAGTACACAACAGGAAGTATACTTTTCTAGACTGTTGTACTCTGAACAGCTGATTTAAAACCAATGATCTGATTATTGTGAACATATGTTTATTTAAGGTTATAAAAGAATGTTTCTGTCATTGTTGGCATTAACACGTAACTTAAATAACCTATTTCTTCTTGTACTGTAAAAGTTTTGTGCCAAGTACTTTAGTATTGCAATAAAACATGCAATTTTAATTAGTTAGACTGTAGTTAATTGTTTGCTTTAATTAGTGAGTGTTTTTGGTTTAGTTTCGTTTCATTATCAACAAGAAATGGAAAATAATGGAATTCATAACTTTACCAATTCAGAAATGGCAGATATGCATCTAATGTATGGCCTTGCTAATTGTAGTGGTACTGAGGCAAGAAGACTGTATCAGGAACGTTTTCCAAATCGTGTGTTACCTTGTAATAAAACATTTTAAACAATTCATCGACGGCTTGCAGAGACTGGAAGCTTTTCACACCAAAAAACAGGTAACTCTGGCCGACAGGTTTCAGTAAGAACACCTGAATTGGAAGAATCCATATTGGATGTCATAGCAGACCACCCCAACAAAAGAATTAGAGAACTTGGTTTTCAGTTCAATGTTAGCTGTGAAACAGTCTGGACTATACTACATGAACAACAACTTCACCCTTACCACGTACAAAAAGTTCACTCACTGCTACCTCGTGATTACCATCCCCGAATCCAGCTTTCTCAGTGGTTAATTCGAAAATGTGTGAACCCACATTTATTGAATAAGGTGTTATTCACGAATGAGGCCAAATTTTCAAGAACAATGATTATTAATTCTCACAACTGACACATTTGGTCCATCGATAACCCACATGCAATTACACAGGTTAATCACCAATATCAGTTTTCTTTAAATGTTTGGGCTGGCATAATTGGTGACAATTTGTTTGTAAGCTTTTTACCGAACATTCTTAACGGCCAGACATATTTACATTTTTTTACTGATGACCTTCCAACTATTCTTGAGGATTTGCCACTGAATACCCGCAACAGTATGTGGTTTATGCAGGACGGTGCTCCAGCCCATTTCAGTTTAAATGTTACAAACTATTTGGATGGAGCGTACAACAACAAATGGATCGGTCGTGGAGGCCCAATTCCTTGGCCAGCTAGATCCCCCGACCTTAATCCTTTAGACTTTTTTCCTATGGGGCCACCTGGTTTATTCCACTCCTATAGATAACATCGAAGAGTTGCGAGCAAGGATATTAAATAGCATTGCTACAATTCAGCAGACACCTGGCATTTTTGAAAGAGTCCGCCAGTCAATGAGGAGGCGCTTGGATGCCTGCATTTTAAACGGAGGCCGCCACTTTGAGCAATTATTATAAGTTTAATAATTTAAATTTTTTAAATGTAATAAATTTACCATTAATAAATGTTAGTTGTTTTAATTTTTTTTAAATTTGACCTTCATATTCAATGAATATGTACTAATGTAAAACATTTATGTTCACAATAATCAATCATTGGCTTTAAATCAGCTGTTCAGAGAACAACAGTCTAGAAAAGTATACTTCCTGTTGTGTACTAATGTAAAACATGGTTTTATGTGTTTTAGTACAGCTCAGTTGTTTTTTATCTGATTTGAATGAAACAAACATCATTAGTTTTAGAAAAACATTTCCAAATTTTTATTATTCTTGTAACATTTTTATACAGGGTGTGGTTTTTGCGTGATTAAACATCAAAATTTTTGATTGACCGCCATTTTTAAACGGGTAAAGATATTTTGTTCATATTTTTTTCCCAAGTGGGAGTACAAAAGGTAAACATAACTACAAAATTTCATAACTGTACTATTAGTTGTTCTGAATTTATAAATTTTTATGTAAAAAAACATACAGACAGATAGATGGAAAACTATAGGTTTTAGGACATATGTTTATAGGAACCTTTTTGTTTATTTTAATGTGTACAATAACATCATAAATTATTGGAACACTTTTACCGAACACCCTGTATAACTAAATATGTATGCATATGGTGATATTAGCAAATCAATCAAATAGGTCTACTAGGATAGTAACTCATTAACTTAGATAACTTCACTAAATAATGTAAACTATATTCCATTTGGTTTACTGTAATAACACTACTTCATAATTCAAAAATAATAACATAATTCCAGCAGTAGAGATGGATGGGTAGAGGTTGCCACATTTAATACTTAGAAGCACCCATGGATAATTGATTACTTAGACATAATTAAAATGTCAGCTTTAATTTGGATATTGTAATAACAACATTTTAGTATAAATACAAACAGAAATATAAAAATATTGCTAGTATAGATTTGACATTCTATATGTCACTAATTATAAATAATTTATATGTTGTTGATAAAAATGTAATTAGAGGTTAATATTTTATTGAGTCCTATACTGAAAACAACTTAGTTCAGCTGAATTTTCTCAAGGAAGGATTGGTTTAGTCGTCCACCCTTCAACTATTTAATGTGATGTGTAATTAAGTACAGTGAAATATGTTTATCGCTCTTGTAAGCAAGATTTGTATTCTCTCTTACAATACAAAGTGCCATTGTTTATTATAATTCTTTCATCTTGCTTGTAGTGAGTTTTGTGTTCAGTTGTTTAACAAGGTTTTATAGCTTTATGATTTTTATAAAACATCCAATATGGTAATGGATAAGAATTTAAATCAGATGTACAAACAAATATGGCAATTTTTCATAGTGAATATATGTGCATCCTTGTACGTTTATGTGGATAATAATAGCGGTTTTATTTTATGGCTTGGTAGATAGTATGAGGTCTACTTCAGATATTCTTAGTGAAAAGATTCATTAAAATAATATAAAACCATGTTTAATTGAATAAGAAACTAAAATCTCTTACTTCTTTTATGAGGCATGAAAACAGAATTGAATATATAGGCTATTTTGATGTATATATAATTTAATATATATATATATATCATATCCTTTTAAAATTTGGACTGTATTTAGCCAGTGAAATAAATAATAGAAATAATAATAATACATTTTTAATTACATAGACAATATCAAAAACATTGTATCGCAAACGTCAGTATTAAAATAAATTAATATAAGGCCCTAATTTAACAAAATCGTCCATAGCAATAAAAACACACACACATACATACAAAGAGGGCATTTTCACAAAACTACATATAATGTTTATGACAACCACAACCACAACAGTCAACAGGCTGCAGCGATGAACCAATATCATTGACATAGATCTAGATCGAAATTAGGCTTAGTACTGATCCTTGGAGGACGCCAAAACGCACCTGTTTTGATGTTGAAAGATTGTTGGAAATTTGGACTTGCTAAGATCGATGGTTCAAAAATGATTTTAACCACAAATCACCTCTGATACCATAAGTCTCACATTTTTTAAGCCGTATACTGTGGTCAAAAACAGGCTAAATCCGACCTTCAAGGCCCCTGAAAATTGTATCGACAAAGCTCACAACTGTAGTCGATTTACCTTTAACAAAACAAAACATTAAAGCGTAAAATAGATAACTGCGATGTAAAATACTGTAAATATCTGCGATGTACAGTAGATAGCTGCGATATAAAATAGACAACTGTGATGTAAAATATATAGCTGTGATGTAAAATAGATAACTGTGATGTAATATACTGGAAATATCTGCCATGTACAGTAGATAGCTGCGATATAAAATAGACAACTGTGATGTAAAATATATAACTGCGATGTAAAATACTGTAAATATCTGCGATGTACAGTAGATAGCTTCGATATAAAATAGACAACTGTGATGTAAAATATATAACTGCGATGTAAAATACTGTAAATATCTGCGATGTACAGTAGATAGCTGCGATATAAAATAGACAAATGTGATGTAAAATATATAACTGCGATGTAAAATAGATAACTGCAATGTAAAATACTGTAAATATCTGCGATGTACAGTAGATAGCTGCGATATAAAATAGACAACTGTGATGTAAAATAGATAACTGCGATGTAAAATACTGTAAATATCTGCGATGTACAGTAGATAGCTGCGATATAAAATAGACAAATGTGATGTAAAATATATAACTGCGATGTAAAATAGATAACTGCAATGTAAAATACTGTAAATATCTGCGATGTACAGTAGATAGCTGTGATATAAAATAGACAACTGCGATGTAAAATAGATAACTGCAATGTAAAATACTGTAAATATCTGCGATGTACAGTAGATAGCTGCAATATAAAATAGACAACTGTGATGTAAAATATATAACTGCGATGTAAAATAGATAACTGCAATGTAAAATACTGTAAATATCTGCGATGTACAATAGATAGCTGCGATATAAAATTGGCAACTGTGAAGTAAAATAGATAACTGCGATGTAAAATATTGTAAATATCTGTGATGTACAATAGATAGCTGCGATATAAAATTGACAAATGTGATGTAAAATAGATAACAGTGATGTAAATTAGATAACTGCAATGTAAAATACTGTAAATATCTGCGATGTACAGTAGATAGCTGCGATATAAAATAGACAACTGTGATGTAAAATATATAACTGCGATGTAAAATAGATAACTGCAATGAAAATACTGTAAATATCTGCGATGTACAGTATATAGATGCGATATAAAATAGACAACTGTGATGTATAATATATAACTGCGATGTAAAATAGATAACTGCAATGAAAATACTGTAAATATCTACGATGTACAGTAGATAGCTGCGATATAAAATAGACAACTATAGTGTAAAATATATAACTGCGATGTAAAATAGATAACTGCAATGTAAAATACTGTAAATATCTGCGATGTACAATAGATAGCTGCGATATACAATAGGCAACTGTGAAGTAAAATAGATAACTGTGATGTAAAATACTGTAAATATCTGTGATGTACAATAGATAGCTGCGATATAAAATAGACAAATGTGATGTAAAATAGATAACAGCGATGTAAAAGATGTAAATAGCAAATAAAGCATTACTGATATTGAATTATCTTGTATATCATATTTAAAATAATTCCAAACAATGAAAGTAAATACAATGAACATAAATAAAAGGTCTCATAATACTATAATGTAACATTTAATGAAATATATTTTAAACACAAAGTAAAACCCCTAACTGAATTAATATTGTAATCCTGTTTTGATATCGTTTAAATGTGCTGCGTTGTGTAGGTAAATCAAATCACAAACGGACAACAGTCACATTCATTTGTTAAGTTATTCTTGGTATTTGTTTATTTTAAATTATGATGCTTCACATTCTGTGATTTTTTTTGGAATTGTTCTCTCACCGCTTGAAGTATAATCGAGGTCAGATCTTATTATACCTGCTTTAAGTTTTAATTATTATATATAATATCTCCTTATTATTATATTATATCTCCTTTACTTGTTCAAGAAGTTTTACTATCTCAGTTGTGTTAAATATTACTGTGTAACGTATTTTCAGAATATTTTTTGTTGTATATGGGATCAATCAACCTTTTATTTAATCGAAATGTTAAATGCCTATGTCAAAAAGCTTTAAATGAATAATCTTAGATAAAAATAATAATTATCTTAATAAAAATCAATTTAATTAGCTTCAAATTAATACAAATTTATAATTTGTAGTTCTACAGGTCATATAATTTCTTATAGACTTGTTGGAAATGGATAAATAATAAATGTAATTCCCTGATTTATATTTTCAACAAAGTTGTATAGTATTTTTAAATATTTATGTTGTTAGTGAGAAGAGAACTCATTGTAGAATCAGATATAATACGATAAATCGAAACATACGTTCAAAATTTTTAGAAATATTTTTGAATAAAATAAAATTACTCTTGATTTTTACCTTTTTTTATTTTAAACCAACATTTATACTGTCCCTCATCAAAATATTAGTTATTTATAGGTATATATATATATATATATATATATATATATATATATATATATATATATATATATATATTATACAATCAACAAATATTTTTAGGATTTAATTACTAAACATGTTAATGATTTACTCTGTAACTATATGTGAGACAACGTAACTTGGGGTTTTATGGAGCATAAAGAAATTTCTGTAATACAATTTTCATTTAGGAAAATATTTTAATTTGAACAACTATCCAAATTTTGATAGGTTGTTATTTCAAAATTTAAAATTAACGCATTTACTGTAACAGTTTTGCCTACCGTAAACAATATCATCATACAGTTAACCAATTATTTTATTTGAAATAACCCTTTAATACACCAGAATTTGCTGGTTAGATTATAATCGTACAACAAGGAAAACAATAAAATTACTAATGACATTCAATCTCATATTCGTATAAATACAGCTAGAGTTTATTTTATGACTAAAGTTTGGTAAGAGTAATAGTATAACAGTTTCAGAAGCATTTATTTGAGTATAATTACTAGAAGGTTCGTACAACCTCAAGTAGTAAAACACCTCCGCCATAGGATGTTAGTATAGGCAGGCCTGGGGTGTCAGTAAACGGCCTAGTGCCCTCATGAGGCCTCACGAGGTAGCTTTCTTCTACGTTACGATTTTATGGCCAAAGAAGGGTTTAACTACACAAAATATATAATAATGTGTTGTAGTAAAATTAGTTGTATTTATATTCTTTTCGTGATTATTAAACATATAGAATTTCGATAGCAATATAATTCAATTAAAGATGTTTTGAGAAAAATAAAATCCATTTTAAAACTTGGATAGTCCTACTAAATTACATTTTAGGGCAATCAGTGGAATAAAATGAAAAATGCCCTCATTCATGTGACGAAGTTGGGACTGTTTAGTATCTTATATCGTACATTAAGATATAAGATACAACATTCAACAAAATGAATAAAAAACTAAATAAAAACGACTTATAAAGAGTAATTTTACATAATACAGCATGGATGTTGAATAAATCTTAGACTATTTACGTTCATTTACAACTATAATTCAAAAATGTTTCACTCACATATATGCCCGCCCAACGCTGCTAATATCCCTACTACTGCAGTTCGTGCAACATCTCCCTTACTTCCACCCTAAAACGGGCATTGATCATATTATTTTAATCAATTGTCAGAAAACATAAAAAATATAAAGAAATCTTTGAATTTAATCAGTCAATTAATAAATAAAAAGAGATAGCCAACAATATTAGAAACAATAAAAGTAATTTCCAACTTGATAGTGACAATGATATTAATATATTGGCTGACAGATTTAATGCCCATTACAAAAATGCAATTGAAGATTTAAATATTGGAATGAATGGTAATCCTTTTGACATAAATGAGAGTTTACAAAATTTTAATTATAAAATATTAAATAACATTAGCATGAATTTCCAAACTATAAATGTAGAATCACTCTGTAAAGCTGTAAGTAATGCTCATTATTCTGCTGGCCCTGACAACGTTAGACCTATAGACATTAAAAATAATATATGTTATTTACATTTAGTCTTAATCCACTTTATTAAAAGAATAGTTATAGTCGGTTCTATACCTCCACAAATAAAGGTGAATCATGTTAGGCCTATATTCATAGGTGGTAGGAAAGAAGACTTAAACTGTTATAGGCCTATTGGGTCAGTTTCTGTAATAATGAACATTGTGGAGAATTTTGTAAACCAGCATTTGAACGATTATTTAAAAAGATATGAAATTATCAATAAAAAACAATTTGGATTTATTCAGAATAAATCCACAATAGATCTTTTGGAATTGTTAAAGAATGATATTAATAAAGGCATAAATGATAATAAAGCTGTGATATCAGTAACAACAGATCTAAGTAAAGATTTTGACTTGGTTAATTATAATATATTATTGAAAAAACTAAAAGATATAGGAGTAGGGCAGTCCCTGATGACATTCTTTGGTGATTATTTTAGAGATAGGAGATTATGTGCATCTATAGGATATGTAATCAGTAGTAGTTTACCACAAACTTGTGGTTTAATACAAGGTAGTATAATATTCAACATCTATGTGAATGATTTAGGATATTTGTATATTAAGAGTAATATCTTGAAATATAAAGATGATAATTTAATTTACATAGTTCATAATGATACTGATACTGGTATGTCATTGATTCAAGATGATCTTAATTTAGTTATGAAGTATTTTGAATAATAGCATTAAATTGAACAGTAAAAAAACAAAGGCTATTGTTTTTAGAAGCTCTAGGATTTATATTAATCGAATACAAAATAGAAACCTGCCATTAGTATGTCATAAACCTAACTGTTTTATTTATCAAAATAGTTGTAGATGTAAGAATCTACAGATTGTTAACTGCATTAAACACCTAGGCATAGAACTAATTTTCAATATGAAAATTGACTCATATATTGGTAGGCTTGCGAACAATTTAAGGGTAATATTATTTAAGTGTATAAAGCTAAGAGGCTTTGTCTCTCTATTAGACCAAAGAGGTTAATTTGTTTTTCCTTAGTTCAGAGTATGTTCTACCATGGTATATCTCTTTACTACTTAAATCCTGAATATATACATAAGCAATTAAAAAGTATTTTGAATAGAATTCTAAAAGTATTATTTAACGATTTGCCATTGGGAATATTGGGTATAATGAATTTTTATGGCCTTGCTAATTTTACAGATATGTCTAGACACTACTTTGACGAGGAATACAGAGTCTAGACCCAACCTACAATATAATTTAAGGTACATACCATTTTTCACTCAAAGACACCATAATAATTATGGAAAATTAACGTTACAGTATAAAATACCACACTTATTCAATACATTACCTATAGGTCTCCAAAACCTACAAAATAAAAATCATATGAAAATGGAGCTTAAAAAGTATTTTATTAATTTACGATGACTATATGTGGATAATAACTATAAATTCATTTCCATAAATAAAATTAGAGTTATCAGTTTTTATTTATATAGAGATGCTTTCTAACAGTTGAATGGTTGAAGAATCGACTATCATCAAAAATTAAACAAATATATACTTGCATATTGAGGTTATCCACCTAATATGTCGAACTATACATAGATAAATATGATTAAACTACAAAGATATATATAAGCACTGTTGTGTTAATTTTGCACACTGGGAAATCTATGTGATATATTATGTAAATCAATAGCAATACTGACAGAGTTTTGACGGGAGCCGGTATTAAACTGGTTCCTACCAGCCGGGTCTTGCTGTTGAACACGGGAATAAAGAATGCCATACTTGTTTGGCTCAATATCTGAGTGCATTCTTTACAAATACTATAAATAAGGTTGTTGGTGAATAACAGTGAGAATAATTTTCACTGTCATTTTTTAGCACATATAGTTTAGATATCATATTATGTTTCTTATTACAGTTGGATTTTATTTGTTATTATTTGTATTGTTATTTATTTGGATTATACATATGTTACATGCACATCGTTTATTTCATTTGTTTTTTGTTTTTATTTATTTGTTCAATTGTTCATAGTCTATATAGTATTTAATAATTTTTTTATAGCAGATTTATAGTATATTTGTTTTATATAGTTATGTATATTATTTATTTGTTTATTTCTAACGTGTTGATATTTAATGCTTTGAGGCTTATGTGGAGTTAGGAATACCAGTCGTAATCCAGAAGGAAGTTTTAAACAATCTAACAATTAATTGGTATAAATTCCAAAATAAAATAAGAATTAGGATGACTAATGTAACAAAATTTCACTATTGAAATAAAAATTTGCTTTTATAAGGAGTAACAAATGATATTTTGTTTCTTTTTACTATGTTTCCTTGGTGTTTGTTGATTTGTTTATTTATTTTTGTTTTGTTTGTTAGTTAATTTAAGATAACTCATATATTAAAGATATTTCATCATTATAAAATTAGTTGATCTCTCAAATAGCTATATGCTAGAGAGATTAAATAAAACACTGCGATGTAATATAAATATAAGAAATAAGAAATTATTTTGAATTGAATTGAACATGCTTTTATCAAAATATTGTTTGAATTCAGAAATAAAATATCTAAATTAAACACTGCTGTCAATTTGTGCTGCCATGTACTGCCTTGTCAAAGTTATTAGAGCTCTTAGATTAACTAGCTCGTTAGAAACATTGTCAAACTTATTAGGGCTCTTGGATTAACCAGCTCGTTAGGAACATTTTCAAAGTTATTAGGACTCTTGGATTAACTAGCTCGTTAGGAACATTTTCAAAGTTATTAGGGCTCTTGGATTAACCAGCTCGTTAGGAACATTTTCAAAGTTATTAGGGCTCTTGGATTAACTAGCTCGTTAGGAACATTTTCAAAGTTATTAGGGGTCTTGGATTAACCAGCTCGTTAGGAACATTTTCAAAGTTATTAGGGCTCTTGGATTAACCAGCTCGTTAGGAACATTTTCAAAGTTATTAGGGCTCTTGGATTAACTAGCTCGTTAGGAACATTTTCAAAGTTATTAGAGCTCTTGGATTAACTAGCTCGTTAGGAACATTTTCAAAGTTATTAGGGCTCTTGGATTAACCAGCTCGTTAGGAACATTTTCAAAGTTATTAGGGCTCTTGGATTAACCAGCTAGTTAGGAACATTTTCAAAGTTATTAGGGCTCTTGGATTAACTAGCTCGTTAGGAACATTTTCAAAGTTATTAGGGCTTTGTTTTTGAAATTTGTTAATGATGGAGTATCAGATGAGGGAGACAAAGGTAGTTGGACATTTGCCATCATTACGTGAAAAATAACAATCACGACGTTTCGATTTGGTAAAACCCAAATCTTTTTCAAGTGCTAAAAACTAAATTACATCTACACAAACATGTTATAAAACTACGTTCTTAAACTAATAAACTTATCTACTTTAATAATTATCTACATTTTAAAGTAGTCTGTGTATGGTTGTTGTGAAGTGTAGTGTGTATGTTTGTCTAGTCCCCGTGTTTTATCACCTTGGAGGGAACTTCGTAGACACTGCATTTGGATTGTATCATCCTCACTTCGTACCTGGGACGTCTAGACGCCATCGTCACTGCGGGTCGTAAGACTTCATCATTGTTGTAATATTTGATTATGGTATTGTTTTATTCCTAATAATTGTTGTCTTTTCAGGTTAAAATGTAATTTTAATAGTAGTCTCAGTCCTTCCGAGTCATATATATATAATTTTTTGTGCGTGTTGAATGTTATTTTAAATTAATTGTGTTTTTCAGGTACCATATATTTATGATTAGTTAATGTAATCTTATTTCAGTCTGATTTGAATATTAATTTTATTGTGTTTTACATTTTTCGTTGATATCGTGACCTTGACAGCGCCTAATTGGCTACATTAATTTAACCCTGTTAATATTTTTTACATTTAGTAGAAGTTCATTTTGTTGTACTCCTTTCTAGGATCTAGGTTAAAATGTAGATAATTATTAAAGTAGATAAGTTTATTATTAGGGCTCTTGGATTAACCAGCTCGTTAGGAACATTTTCAAAGTTATTAGGGCTCTTGGATTAACCAGCTCGTTAGGAACATTTTCAAAGTTATTAGGGCTCTTGGATTAACCAGCTCGTTAGGAACATTTTCAAAGTTATTAGGGTTCTTGGATTAACTAGCTCGTTAGGAACATTGTCAAGTGTAATAACCTGTTTTTTAGATTAACTCGCCTTTCAATGATGTAATTGCACTGTTTGACTATTTAGGGCTTGTAAGCGTGCTCGAGTTATGCTGCTACATACAGAACGGTGAGCTATATGTTTGTTAACGTAATTATTTTAAAATAATTTCATAAAACGAATGTTACAAACTTAGTTCCGTGTATCGGCTTTTCTTTTGTAGCAATATATATCTATATAAAAAATAATATTATTTGATATCGTGATGAAATATTAAAGATAACATTTAGTGATTATCGGCCATTTACATGCATGGTTAGCTAGCAAGATTTTAACAGAGTAAGTTCTAGTATGAACGCAGCCATAAAGGTGCAACAAGATAGTTAACTTTTAATTAAAACTAATAAGAGAATTTATTCTCACTATAATATTATTCAAGACTGGGCCCGATCGGACCATGAACGAACAGTAGTAAATATAACCATATTTTAACTAGTAAATATTTTGTCGACAAGCTTGGGTCACTCTATCAGAATGAGCTCTCTTTCTTCCACTCGACCAAGCTGATCCGGTTCTTTTTCCTTTCACCCTCTGATTAGATTAAATTAAAAAAAAAAAAATATCCCATATTCTATACTATACCTACTAACTTTAGGTCTTCTTTTCTGGCATATGTTTTATTTTTACCCTGCTTTCTAAAGAACTAAACCTTTTCCTTTCCTTACCAAGTTGCTTCCTTTTCGTTGATATGTCAATAGAGGTTTATTCATAATTCGTCTAGTTTATTATAATTTCTGTTCATACACTTCAAAGTCTGTATTTAGTGGAACCATTGTTTTGTAAAAAATATTATAATTTTCAATTTTTTTCAATCTTACTAATTTTGTAAAACTATTACAAGACACTTTGAACAAACACTCTTTTTATTAATTTTAATTATTTATGGTATTATTTATAAAGCAACAATTACAGAACCACTGCAGTATTTTCTGCCACAAAAAAACCTTTATGATTTTCTTTACTTAAGTGGTAAAAACCCATACCTTTACGTAATATTATATTTATCTGATACATACATCTAGATTCATATTTTAAAAAATATTACTTTATAAAATAAAACATAACAATAATTGGAACACACGAGCTAATCTGTATGTATTGTCACAAGGTCTAGAAACTTAATTAAAATCAAAGAGTCAGAATGGGTTGTAAACAAGGGAGACGGTATTTTTACCCGGGACACTGATGTGAAGGGGAGGGGCACCCTACATTGGACATAATTCATATACCTTTTATAAATGATAAAACTAATTTCACGTAACTATTTTCACTGCAACATTTCTTTTTATCATTTTATTGTAACAGATTTGGTTTGTATAATTACTTAACATGTCTAAAAATAGCCATATTTTAAAATGAAATGTTTTCCTTTGTACCAAAATTGGTACAAAGAAAATGTCTTCGTAAGTAATTAATACTTTATGGTTTATTTTGCTTTATGAAGAGACTGCCTCATCAAATGCTATATTTAATACATATTTACTTCATTTACTTAAACATACAAAAAAAAAATGTGTTTACTTACAATTTATGTTTAGTATACCACTATAAAAGTACAAGAGTAACCATACATTTAACATCGGATTAAGTATAAATATAAAATGTAACTTTTAGGTGTATAAGTATGTGTATCTTATTCTATTATAAAACAATATTTTATTCTTTTATTATTCCTATTAAATACATTTGTTCAGTGTTTGATGCTGGACATGTTCCAACTGTAACTCGGTGATGATTTCTCTGTCTGGTAGAATCTGTGTCTGAGTCATTAGTACATACCAAATATGGCATTTCATACTAATTTGGTACTCTAGTCAGGTGCACTGCATTAACAATCATACTGTATAGGGCCTATACTATTTTAAAACCTTTCCTCTGTAATTTATAAGAGAGTTGGAGTGT
Source organism: Stictocephala bisonia (assembly GCA_035578905.1). Classification (NCBI taxonomy): domain Eukaryota; kingdom Metazoa; phylum Arthropoda; class Insecta; order Hemiptera; family Membracidae; genus Stictocephala; species Stictocephala bisonia. The sequence goes on from JAQJVL010004572.1 coordinate 26,514, forward strand.
ATATTTTATTTAATATTTTGTTTTATTTTTATAATTAATGTAACATAAATGACGATAAAATACAATACAATTATATTATGTATTGAATATAAATAAGTACAAGTAAAAACATGTATAGAATGAAAACATTTAATTGTGTAATGCAATAATTTAAAAAAGAAATTTTAAATGCTGCCACGGAGTGATACGTTTCATTTATCAAATATTCAGTATAGTTTAAATAATGAAAAAGAAACACATGGGAACCGTAAACCCTAAAAATAACATTATCATAATATGTTTATATAGGGGGATGAAGTTGATTTATCAAAGCATAAAAAATAAGTATGGTCTAAATATTTATGAAGAAATAAATTAATTCTATAGTCTGAAATGGAATTAAAAGGCAAACATTTTCTTAAAATAAATAAAAACTGATTGCATAAACCGTACTTAAAGTGTAGTAATAAAAGAACATTTAACTTCTTTTGGGTGTGTTAACCAGTGATTTCATAAATGTTCTATTATTTTAGCAAAATAAGAAAGCCAATATATTGGCCTATAGTTATTGCAATTAGTTTTTGAACCTTTTTAGAGCACTAGAATCATTATAGCCTATAATTTAGCTTCTCGGGAAAGAAAACCCCGGATTAAAAGCTTAGAGTATTTTTATATACAGGTGAAACTTTTTTATTTTACTGTTTATTTAGTTTTTTTAAATTTCTGAGTAATTCCATCTAAAAATGTACTGTTTTTTAAATTTAAGGGATTATAATTTTACTGCTATAAATCACATTCGAAAACAGAACCTTAAAACTAAAATATTTTCAGTGTGTTATTATTTTCAATAAATTGTCTTACTACAGGTAAAAATTGACTGTTAAAATAATTTGATATTAATCTTGTGTTATTTATAATCTTATCAAGTTTAATTTCTGGTTTTTTTTCTGTCTTGTTTTTTATTCAAATGATCCATATTTATTTGGGGTGTCCTTTATGCTTTTAAAATAAATTACGATATTAAAAGTTTCCTTCAGACGATTTATATCTTTTTTTAAATCAATTCTAAGTATTTTAAGTTATTCTATAAATAGCAGGTGGTCAGGATTCTGTTTAACTCACTTTAACGTATAATTTATCTTTTTTATGAGTTTCAGGTTTTTTAAATAAATCCAAGGTTTTAAATTTTTAACCCAATTTTTTCGCAATTTTTATATTTAAACTTACTTGGTAAAAACGTATTTGACTTGTAATTTTGTTGAAATTCATCAGTTCACCTAAAATTGTCCTCAAAAAACTAAGTCGTTCATTGTTGACGGGATACACATCAGCTGTCTGCGTAGGCTTGACTACCAGTTCGCTAACACAGCTGTAATACAGCGTTGATCTGTTGTGTTACTATCTATAGCGGCAGGTACTATGTCTATTGTGTTTTTATTTGTAATTTTTACTAGTATATGATCAATGCATTCTTGTTTTGTCAGTGATACCAGTACAAGGCTCGTTAAATAATGATTTAAGACCATTTAAGACAGCTAATGTTAGTTTTTACTAATATATTAAATTTGAATTTCATAGAACATTTATATTCATGTTATTTTTTTAATTATAAAACAATTATAATTATTTTTACTTATTTTTACATATATACTTCCCAATAATCTCAAAGTACATAAGTAACAGTTTCGCTTGAAATGGCTGCAACCTATTAGACCTAAATATACCTCTAATGCAATATTTGTTTAGTATATTTTAATTTAAACCCTTTCTTTTATTTTAAATGTTTAAAAGGGACATGGGTTTAATATATCTAGTTTTGTCATACTAGTATGTAAAATAACAGCGACACCGTCAACTCGATTTCTTTCATTAGTTTTTATCAAAAGTTTATGCTAAGGAATTTTTTACAAATTAACTTCGAGTTCTTTGATCAATATTTCAAATAAAAATATTATTTTGAGTAAATATTTCTATTTAATTAGTTTAACAAAAAAAGAGCCAACATTTGAATGAATACTTCTTATATTCAAGTGAATAACAACAAAACCAGACTACTGACTTAACACCTATGTTAGTACTAACTTAAACAGTTAGGTGATTTTAAAAATAAATTTTTTTGGTTACTTTTTTTAAATTTTAAAAAAAAACCATACTCACACCTACTTCAAGGAGGTCAGGGGGGAAACCTTTATCACAGTTATGGCCCATTGTTCCCCTTTCCCCTTTTAAATTAGTTGGCCTTTTTTTCCCCTTGCCCATTTACACCCCTTTTTTTTCCTTTTTTGGTCTCGGGGTTTGCAAAAGTAGCTCCCCCCCTGGGTGTAAGTATTTCATTACTAAACCCCGGTTAATAAAGTTGGGGATCCCAAATGTCGGGGTGGAAATTTCCCTTTTCGAATCCTTTTGGGATAAAGGAAGTTTTCTGATTTTATTTTTTCTCATTTCTGTAAATGGACTTAAAAAAATTTGATAAAAAAACCCACATTTAATAATTTTTCCAAAAACCCCTTTAAAAACAAAATAAAGATATTGAAAAATAAATTTTAAACAAAAACAATTTTTAAAAAATTTTTTGGAGTATTCTAAACTACAAATTTTCTCAAAAATTTCAAAATTGAATACATTGCTAAAGGACTCAATTCTGCCCGATTTTCCCCCACAATTCTATCCGATTATGTTACAGTAGATACAATAAAAAAAGTCTATTACGCCAATTTCAAGCATCATGACATATGGGCTAGTTGTATGGGGTGGCACTTCAGCGACAAATCAAAAAACAGAGTTTTTATGATACAAAATAGAGCCATCACAATAATACAAAAAATAGTAATAATAAATAATATAATGAGCACTGCAAATACATTTTTACGTCAACAAATATTGTAACCCTAACCAGTAAAACAAAATTTTTGAAAGTTGCAAATTTAACTTAAAAAGTAAAATTTTGTTTACTTTTAATTATGCAAATAAATACAATAACAGAAAGAAAATGGTAACTTACCCAGCCCCCCCAACATAAACTTTGGTTTTTGCCCCACCCCCCCACCCTTTAAAACGCACAGTGGCATTGACCCCCCCGCCCCCCCTTTCAGGGCCTTTGGTTTTGAATCATAGAAACTTTAAAGCGGACATCATGTCGATTTCGAAAAAAAGGGCCCTTCCCATTGTCAAAAACACGTACAGTGGTTTTCCCCCACTCGCTCCCCAACACGTACGTGGTTTTTGACCCACCCGCCCACCCATAAAACGTTACAGTGGTATTGAAATGACATATGACATATGAAAAATTATGCTGGTTATATGTCATAAAGAGTCATGAATAAAATCCTTTTTTTTTTAATTAATTTAAATACGGTTGACAAACTATTTCTTTAAAAAATTAAAAAAAAACTCTAGTAAGTCCTATTACTTTGTTAGTTATTTTTTTGAAGATTACTTTTTTTTTCATGGTTTTGGGATAAAATGATTTTTGTAATTTTTTTAAAAAAGATAAAAAAAAAATTAAAATGTTTTCATGTCAGTCCTGCTTTTTAAAGAGAAATAAAAAAATAAATAACTGGTTATTTGAAAATGACTTTGAGCAGGTACGACAAATGTACCTGTTGGGGGTTTTAAATTTTCCCACAAAATTTTAATTTTGTTTGTTTTCCCACAAAAAAAATTAAATTTTAAAAATTTTTATTACAAAACACAACTAAGAAAATGTTCACATTAGAAACATATAATTTTAGACGAAATAATACGTTTTAATTAATTGGTATTTGGATAAGAGGCAGTGTGCCACGTCTGTTCTGCACAGCCACTCTACATGATACAAGCTTAATTAATTGCCTTCCTGTATTAGTCCTAATGAACAATCTGTAATATCTATATGCATTGTATATCTGTATATAATGTTTAAAAAATTTGGAGTAAAAAAAAGAAAATAAAAAAATAATTCAAATAAAATTTGGATGAAAGGGTTTAAACCCTTTCAAGAGTTACCTAGATGATTAAAGTTTGTCGAGATTGTACGAACCCATGAGGAAAAAACGAGGTTTGGGAATTTCTTCACGGACCCGGGTTCTTTTGCCCCCTCTCATAAAGCTTTAAGATAGCCAACTTACGTCAATCTAGCCACATGTTTAAAAAAAGTGTATTATGAAAAGGAAAATAGTTTAGAAAAAAAAAAAGAAAAAGGGGTATTTTAAATAAAGAAACCCAATTGATAACAAGTGCCCTACGGACATGAAAAAAAAAAATTGTTTGTATCGAAAATTTCAAAAAAATATGGTTTTTAAAAAAAGATTACTTGATGTAAATCTTTCTGCCTGACACTTATTTCTCCTTGCTGGACAACATTTTACCTTGTTTAAACCTTTCCAAATTTTGACCCCTTTATTATTCTAAACTTTTAAAATAATATTATTTGATATCATACATTACATATTGTACGTTAAAGATACATTTAACTCGTACTATTTATAACTAAGAGAAGTAACAAAGAGTCGAACTCTTACAAGTATTTAACAATCGTAATACATTATTAGGCTACAGGATTTACGAAATCTAAATGTTTAAAACTAACTAACACTATTAAACATCGTTGAAAAAACAGTAATTTTCTCATTATATAACTAGCAGTTCCAAAAAGTATGTTTCCTTGCCCTTTAAAGTAAAATCTGTTTGGGTTTGAGGTTGATTTATTTATAATTTGTAATAAAAATTTTAAAAATTACATTTATAAAAACCATTTAATTTTCCCCAGGATTACTGTTGTTTGAATAAAAAATTTCGCAGGATTGCCCAAAATCGAGGGGGAACTTTTTCAAGGGTTTTTTTGGGGTGTACAAATGTCGTCCTAGAGTTTATGATGTTTATAGTAATATATATGAATTTTAAAACTAGCCACAAAACTTAAAGGAGAAGGAATGGTAATTAAAAATCTTACCAATAAATATTGTTTTAAGGTTTCAAAAATACTTGTGTTTTTAAAAGGGTTTTTATATTGAAATTTCGTCACGGTAAATTCAAGTTTCTTAAAACCCTTCAAATGTGGCTCGAAAAAGATGTTACCATTTTAGAATCTTTTATCGAAAAATGGGTTTGAAAAAAAACCCAAAAAAAAAAATTTATCGGCGAGTTTGTGAACTTTAAACAAATCTAGGACTTAGTTTTGGGGGGAAGACCCCCCCTCACATAAATGTTACTACTTAACTCCGAGCCCTTGATTGTTGAAAAATCAGGATTGCACTCTAAGCATCAGGTTAGTTAAATTTTACCCCCCGTTCCCCAGAGGAAAATTCCGGAACGGAATGGGGGGGACTGCCACGCGGCTTTCTTCCTGGTCCTCTTTTATTTGATGTATACTCGTCTGACATTCCCGACACGCAGTCCAGAAAACTCATATGAAATTGCTCTTGCAACTTAATACGAGGACATAAAAAAAGTGAAAGAAACGCGCACCCCATTTTGGACCCCTCAAAAGTCATTTTTTTTAAAACCCGGAAACCCAAACAAAAAAAAAAATTTATCCCCCTGCTTTCGCTTGAGTAACAGACTAGGTAATCAAAACTTAAAATATTTTCAATTGTGGTAAGCTAAAACACAATTTTTTATCTTACAGTCATGCTTTTAGAGCAGCTAATGTCGTTCTATTTTTTTTTATGGCACTAATAATCATCATTATATAGAGTTATATTTAAAACTGCTTTAGACTCTAGACAATATACTTCTAGATGCATGTGACACAAAGGTTTAGTAATGTTACCAAATATATAACTACAGTATTTGCACTAGTACGTTAGCCGTACTTAACAACGTCAACATTAAATAATCACCAGTGGCTAACATTTAAAAACAATTTTAATTTTTAACACTTTGGGCCCCCGCTCATACGGGGCAGGTTTTATATTTGTTGATTGGGGCTAAAAATATGTTAATTAGCAAACCCCCATTAGAAATTACTGTGAAAAATTTAAATAATAAAATAGTCACTTAAATTTTCTTTAGTCTTTTTTTAAAATATTAGTGTCAAGTAGGGCTACTATTCAAATTTTTTTAAAATTTACCAAAAAAAATTTTTTTAATTTTATGTTCAGTTAAGAAGCCCAAAATTGAGAGTGAACTTTCTAAACGATTTGTTTTACAACTTTTTTTTTCCCAGGGCTGTATCCCCCATACTTTGGGTTTTAACCCCTTTTTCTTTCCCCAAACAGTCAATCGAAATGATTCCAAAAACTAACTTATCCCATACCTATTTTCATTAGACTTTCACCATTCTTTTATAGATTCATTCAGTTCTTTGCTAACAAAGATACTTATCTTACATTAGTTAAATCTTAAAATGATCATTTTCAACTCATATTAAACTTTTTCAACTTGAAATTATGGTTAATAAATGTTGCATCAAGACAAACTTCTCCGTTCTGCTTCATTATTGAAAAAAACATTTTTTACTACCCCTACACTTTAAAACCCCAGACGGTAAAATATGGATTTCAATTCAAACAAATAAAACGAGTTTTTTATACTGTTATATATTGATAACATTTTAATATATGTTTAGATTGATATAATATTTAGCACTTTTGATAATTTTTACGATGTTCCAGAATATATAAATGTTCAGATTAGGTTTTTCTCTGAGATTTTTTAAATAAAAATTATAATTTTTAATAAATTTCTAATTTCTTTCAAAATATAATTTAAAAATAACAATTTTGTATAAAAATAATTTAGCCACCCAAAGTAAAAAATTTAAAAAAAATGTTTTTAATAAAATGCTTTTTTATTATTTTTTATTTATTTTTTGTATAGTTATTATTGTGATGTGTCTGATGATGATAACCTTGCTATCAAAAGTCCTCAATAATAATGTTTTTATTGGTTTTAAATTTTGTTGTTTTCACAAATAAAAAAAAAAAAAAAAAAAAAAAAAAAAAAAAAAATACAGTTTATCTTCAAATTTTGTTCTTTTGTATAGAAAAGCCCGTATTCGCCCGCTTTTGTTGGGCCCTAATACTGAGTTTGGTATAAAAAAAAAAATGTGCAGCAAGCTTTCAGTTTACACTGTATTTTTCCGCTATTTTTAAAATTAATTTTTCTAATAAACCGTTTTTTAAAAAGTTGTATGTTAATTTACTATTGTTTCTCCCAAAATTTTTATATTTAAAAAGTTTTAAACCCAATAATTTTTATTCAAATTTGGGTTTTTAGAAATTAAATTTTTTAATCAAATTTTAAACAATTAAAAAAATATAGATACTTAAGAATACCATGGGCATTTTTGAAGCCACTAGTACAGAGTCCTGAGATAGGAGAAAAAAATCCTTTCTTAGTGAGCCTCTAGTAGCCAGGCTAAACCTATGTTCAAAATGTCAAGTCAATTGGACGTATAGTTTTTTGGGGAAATTGTGTGGGGAAACTGTTTTATATATATTATACATATATTTTTTCTTGTAGTTTTCAAACTTTAATTGTTTAAAAAAACTGAAAGGGCTACATTTGAGGCCCCTAAAATCCCGGGAATAACTGCCCCTGTTTTCCCAGGTTTCCGGGTTTAACTGGCTTTTTTATATGTTTTTCAAATTTAAAAAAAAATTTTCCCCAATTGGGAAAAAAATTTTTTTCTCCCTTTGATAACAAAGTTTCAAAGTCTAGAAAAATCTGTAAGTCTATTTTTAGAGGGCACAAATCAGTAAAATTTCTGGGTTCCCACTATATTTAGCCATTTATTATAAACTGGCTATGCATTTGGTCAAATTAAATTGTTAATTTTCGGACTAAAATAAGTTTGTACTCTTAGATAAAAAAGTTTCAAAGTCTAGTGAAATCTGTTAGTCTGATTTTAGAGGGCACAAAGTACTATATATGACTCTTAATCAATAAAATATTGTGTTTCTCGCCATGTTTAGCCATTTCCCATGATCTGGCTAAGCTGCTTTTTTTAAATAAATTGTTTTAAATTTTTCCCTTGAAAAAAAAATTTGTTCTCCTAGCTAACAAAAGGGTTTATTTGTCTATAAAAATCTGTAAGTCTACTTTTAGAGGGCGCAAAGTAAATATGATTATCAAATATAATATGAATAAATAACATATTTTGTTTTTTATTTACTTCATGTTTCCCACCTCTAGAAATTAAAAAAAATCGATTGGGAAACATTTTTTTAAAATTTTTATTACCGTAAACAAAAAAACACTACTTACAATTTTTTTTCTATTTCACAGTTTTAAATAAAAAATTTTTTTTTTAAAAGTCCCGGCGTTAATGTATATGAACATTTGCTGGAAAATTTTTGGGTCCAAATTCCGTCCTATTTTTGAGTCAACGAATGAAAACGAACAGCCTAATTAAGAACACATTTTTACAAGTTAAAAGTAAATGTGCCAACGTAAACAGAAATAAGCTCTGACTTTCATTGTTAACTTATTCGATGAAGAACCATTGTTGTAGTGCTTGTGTATGTGAACTTACTAACACTGTCCTACTTAATAATTTACAATTAGTTAAAACATATCGTGAATTTCAGGCAATTTTTTAAATTAGGGTAAAATAATAGTGTATTGGCCCCATGAATTGTGTTTGATAAACCTTATGAATTAAATTTATTTGATGTTTTAAAGTCAAAAATTTTTTTTCCCTTCATCCCTTAAAAAAAAATTCTTTTTTTTTACTAAAATAATTTTGTCTTGATAAATTTGCCCAAAAATTTAAAAAAAAAAAATCCAGGGCCAATATACAAAGGTTTTAATTTTGTTTGATATAAAATTTTAAACCCCTTTTAACCCCTTCCAAAAAAATTTTCTTTATTAGGGTTAATAGTACACACAAAACATAAAATTGAAAATAATAAGTGGAATCACATTTCTAAGATTGTAAGGCGGAAATATAGAGTACCACATTTATAAATAGTTGGGTAGTATTGTGATTTTATCGTAAATAAAATATAAGTTCCCCTTGAAAAATTTTTTTTTCTTTTTTAATTTTCATAGTGGTAAAAATTAAAATTTGAATAGTGATGTTAAAAATATTATTGACTAAAATTTTTTAAAAAGTTCGAATATATTAAAATTTAAAAGGGGAAAAGTAAAAAATTTATGAAATTTGTTTAGGGTTTAAATATACAATTTTTTTTAAGATTTACTCATTTTAAAAATTAAAACCCACCTTTTCTGATCTCCCCTTTTTTGGGATGATTTTTCCTCTTCCCAGTTCTTTTCCCAACTCTAAATTAACTACTTTTTTCCCCCACTATAGCCAAAAATCAACAGTACATTGCTAGTTTTTGAAAGAAATTTTTTTTCTTTTTATTCTTTATGGGTTAAATTTTTATCTGATAGAAAAATTTAGTTAAATTAAAAAATTTTTTAAATTTTTTAGTGGTTGAATCAAAATTTTAATTAAAATTTTAAGATTGATATTTTTGTTAAGATATTTTGTCTTCTTTTAAAATTTAAAACCTTCTTTTTGCTTGGATTTAAAAGATTAATAAAATATGCAAAATTTATATTTTTTAGAAACAATTTTTCAATATCAATTTGTAATATTTCTTAAACTACACACATTTTGTCATTTTATTGTAGTTTGTAAATATACTAGAACAAATACTAATATACGTTTTAAAAGAATATTATCTTAAAATATACTTAGCGTAGAAAAATATAATAAATTATATTACAATGTTAATTATATTACGTTGTCGAACCTTTAATTAAATTGAATTTTTTCGTGTTTTTTTAAACGGTTTCCTTTTTCTAAAACTCATGTATCTGCCCCCAAACGAAAAAAATTTAATTCCTTTACTGTATTTTTAACCCTTTTTACGTCAGTCCAAGGGGTAGGGTCAGAAATCAAAACTACACTGGTACAGTAGTATCATTTGTCCTTGAATGTATAACAATACACATATATCTACCTAGGTTATAAAAAATTCACAGAAAATGCCTATAAACCTGGGTTAGATTATACTAAAGCAGCAAGGGTTTTTCAATGGTAGTGGGATATCAAAGAGTTTTCATATGGCAACCCACATGTTTAAAAAGCTGTTTTAAAACGGTCCATCTAAACAGTTGGGCCCCAAGGGGTGCATGTGGGGCCGGATTGCTCTAAGGGGCTGGTTGGCTTGGGGCACAATCTTTTAAAATAGAGCAGGGGTAATATTTCCGGGTTATACTGGCTATTTGTGAGTGGTTCTTTGGAACAATTCAAAAAGAGGATTAAAAATTAAAAACAGGGATGAAACAGCTCGAATTATTGAACCAAATAGGAAATTGGTTTGAGCAATAAACTAAAAATGTATGGGATCACTTGGGTAAATGCAAAAAATCACTTTCCAAAATTTAAATAGGTATTAAATCAAAGGGAAAGCACTACCAATTAAAAATTGATTGTTTGAAAAAACTAATTTTTTCCTTACAGGCAAGCAGTTGGAGCGTTGATAAACGACGGAACAAGAACAGGCCACAATTAGAAACGAAAATAGATGGAATCCAATAGTACTATAAATGTTTGCGGGGTTATTTGTCGGTAGTTATGTATGTTTCCCGGGAAAGCCATACGACAGCAGGGCCGCATACCTTGTCAGTTGACTCTTGGTACCCCCATATCCCCCAAAGATAGCTGTTTTAATGCAGATGAATAAACATTTAAAATTGTTGAAAATATTTATATAATGACCCTTTCAGGGTTTTATGTGGCCTTTAGAAAAACGATACCTGTTTCTTGTTTTATTCCCTGGCCAGGATTTTAAATGTCGGGAGCTTCCTCTTATTCCCTTAAAAGAATCAAGGTTTTTGTTATGCAGATGAAGAGGGAAAAATTCAAATAAATTTTAAAAAAGGAAAATTTTTGTTTAAAATTTTTGGGAAAATTTTTCTTTTAAAAAATTTGACTATTGAATGTTTTATTGATGTTGGCCTTTTAAGGGGACAAGCAATTGGGTAATATACAAAAAGGGGGTGTGGGGTTTTGGGGGTTTATTTTTTGAAAAAAAAAATTGGGACAAAAAAAAAACTTGATTTTATGAAAATAAAAATTTTTGGGGTTGCATTTTAAAAAACACACAATAGTTATTACATTTAAGCTCTCTGATTAAAACGAAAGTTAATAATTTTCTGCTACTGCATTTCTTTGTTTTTTCTGATCATATTTTATTGTTTCCATCCCGAAATATCTAGAATTTTAATGAGTTAGAAAACAAACATCCACTTGTAGGGGTATTTGGAAATTCGTATTTTAATTCCTTTTTTGCTTAAATTTTCTCTGCATTTTTGATTTTTTCCCTTTTTTGGTTTCCCGTATGTATTTTTAAAAAAGTTTTTCTTAAAGTTTAATCACAATTTACACATAATTAAAAAAAAAGCAGTTGGTATTAAATAAATATTGGAGAAAATTTTAAAAATGGTAAAAAAGACAGTGGGGGTATTATTTATAATTGACTAAAAAACATTTATAAAGTTTGTAAGGAAGGGAAATGTATAAATGTATTTAGTTTGTGTCTTACGAATACTATTCAGTTAGTGCAATACCTCAGTTTAATAATAATAATATAATTTCCGTTTTGCCTTTACTGGACGTGTTGATCCTGACCGGAACCATTATGGATGACTTAAATTGTTGTATCTTGTAATATGATGTGGACACTTCCAATTCATGTCTGACACCTGGATGTGAGTCAAAGGATCTTTATTTTATCTTGATACGTATTCATGTGTGGGTGAAGGCCGTCATAATTGGCATTATATGACGGAATTTCATAAGATACAATTCACCTATATCAAGGTGTAGGTGTATTTAAGAATTACGTATCGTAAAGTAATACTTAAATAATTTAATAGTACGTAGGTAAGCATCTTAGTAGGCCAATACATTTAATAGTACGTAGGTAAGCATCTTAGTAGGCCAATACATTTAATAGTACGTAGGTAAGCATCTTAGTAGGCCAATACATTTAATAGTACGTAGGTAAGCAACTTAGTAGGCCAATACATTTCATTAATATACGAGTCGTAATTGTAATACAAATATTCAATTGTGATCGTAATAAAATTAATACAATCACCTAACTTTGAACATATAAGTCTTTGAGTGTTTCAACAAGCACACTTCCCTTGGAACATAGTATCCTTCCTGTATTCAATGATTATTACTTTTGTATTATTAATAGAAGAAATCCACGTAATTTTATCAATATTCTAAATGTATCAATAAAATAAATTGGACAAGTATTGAATACAGAAAATGAAAGTAGCATCTCTAATGAAAAGCCTCAATTACTTTGTATTCATTGAGTTCATATAAAATGACCCTGTTATTTTATTGCTATTTTTTAAAATATGAAAGGGAAAATTTCTTTTTTAAAGTACCTTTTTAGAAAAAAAAATATCTAACCGGGGAGCTTTGGAACCCATACGTTTAGTGTAAGGGATATTTTTAAAAAGACTTAGTTTTAAAAAAAACGTTAAAAAATAAAAAAATAGCTTGCAAAATACAAATTTTCTTTTAAAAAATTGTAGAATAAAAATAAAAAAAATTCCCTTTTAATCCCTTTTCTATAGAAAACTTATTAATGTTAATAAACCAGTTAAAAATCCCTTTTATCTTTAATAAAATTCATGACATGCACAAAAAAAAACCTTGTTGGGTACTGGGATAGTTTTTCTTTTTTAAAAAAAAGTTACGGAGTTTCAAATTTAAACAGTTTTAAAAAACCAGAAAGAAAAAAACGGTTTAAAATAAAAAAACACGGTTGTTTTTCTGCAATTTTTATGAGAAAGGGTCCAATATTGATGATAATGGAGGGGGCTCAGGTTTTTTCTTGACCAATTGTTCTATCTTTTTATTCCCGTACTTTATTTATATGTCAGGGGCCAGGGGGGTTTTCAGGGAAATTTATTTATGTGAAAAAAACTTCATGAATTTTAGCCCTTTTCCTTTGTATCGTTAGTTTTTTGTTAAAGTAACCCTTTAAAAGGTAGTAGTGTTAATATGTTCTAAAATTAAATTTTTTAATTTTATTGTTTTCTTTGTTCCCTAACGTAGCCCCGTACAGACATTACTAACACGTCTAATTAGTGAATTATATGACGAGTACAACAATACTCAGTTAACGATATGTTGTGTTTAAATCCATATTGTTAAGTGTTTAAACTGAAATGACAAAATTGTTTGCCAAAACTATTAAAAATAGAAGTAGTAACATAAGCGTTCAATATTACTTTAAAGTGTTTCGAAGGATAGTGGGTTGGGAATGATCTTAGAATTCAGTTGTTTTATTGTAGACACCGTAAAATTCAAGATAAATGAAAACATTCTTTAAGTAATTTCCACTTGGAAAAAAATAATTTTTAATAGAATTTAATTTAATAAAAAACTTTATTAGTATAGGTCTAGTTTTTTTAGTTTTGTAAAAAAGTTTTTTAAAACAAAAAATATACAAAATTCATATTAATATTGGAAGTTAATGAGACCTCAAATAGAAATATATGCTAATTTGTTTATTGGTACTTCACAAACAGTTTTAAATAACCCTAAGAATAATCCCTGAGCATAATTTTTTATTCGGATACAAAAACATAGAATAAATACAGTAAATAAATGTTTTGTGACAAACGAATGTATTACGTTCCCATACATTCCATATCATTAAAAAAATTAATTTAAATTTTTAGGAAAAAAAAAATGTACACTATTTAATGGTGTTTAAAAGAGAGTTTTTTGTTTTTTATCTCTAAGTACAAAAATTTGGAACTGACCTTCATAATTTAAAGCCAGTTTTTACATTTTAATCGATAAAAAGGAAAAAAAATAACCTATTACATTACTTTTTCCAGTATGATTTTACCCAACCCCCCCACCCAAAAAGTACAGTGTTTTTGACCCACCCTTTCCAACCCCTTTCACGTACAGTGATACGGGCGTTTTTTTAAAATTAAAAAACTTAAATAAAAATTTTTTTATTTTAAAATTTTATTTAAAAATTTATACTTTAAAGTCAATTTAACCCCAAAACGTGTCGGTGGGTGGGTTTGGGGCAATAACACTGTAGGTTTGCTTTGGGTTTTGGGGGTGGGGGGGTGGTTTTTCAAAAGTCCTTTCCTTTGGGGAACTTTAGCATGGAGAATTTTGCAGTCTGACCCGCAGGGTTTGATGGGGTATTATATTGAATTTATTAATTGTATCTACAGTGTTAGTTGAACAAATTAATAGCAGAGATTAAAAAAAGTAAACAGTTATTTTATTTAGTAAGATTCATCTGTTAGATTTAATGGTATTTAAGACTTAAAATAATATGAAATTAAGGTATATAGTAATAGGAACATTTCTGATAATGTAACAGCTACAGAGTACAAAGAATACTGACCTTAGCCTGCTAATTAACATTTATACAATAGATTTAGTTGAAAACATAAAAAATTATACATCCATTAATAGTTTTCTTGTTAGAGATTATAAAACACTAACTTTAATTTACTTATTTAATGACTTCTTCATAGCAGTGCAAATTGATATGCTTCTAAAGTGGAAAACAAGTTTAAGGGTGAAAAGGTACTGACCTAAGATGTTAATAAGCAATCTCACTGAACACATCTCAGAAGCTAAAGCAAACCAAAAAACTATCACATTCTCTTTCATTTGAAAACACAAAAAACCCTTTGGGAAAAAAAAAGCTATGCTTTGAAGGTGTTTCCTTTAAAAAGGGTTTAACGTATGCGTTTTGCCCGTTAACGTAATACGTTTTACTATGTTTCGTAGACTTTTTTCATTCGAAATTAATAGTTTATAACTAATGTAATATTTCTTTATTTTTCCATAGATTGTTTTGCAGGTTAATCTGAAAATCTGAAATAAAAAAAAAAATTAAACATTTTATAATTATTTTAAATACGGCTTTTATTCCAACTCCCCCCAATCATTTTACCATCGTTTTTTAATAACAACCAAATTCCGGGCCTTGTCAGGGGAGGGCCCATTTCCGTTTGTTTTCAATTATACATTTAGGGACGTGGACAAAGTGAGCCAAAGACAAATTTAATCACTCTGGAATGTAGTTCCCGGGTTTTTCCAAAGCACCCAAAGGAAAAACCCGTTCCCCAAATTGAAAATTTTTCCCCGCTTCGGGGCAAGTGTCCCAAAATACGAACTTAACTGTTCTGGAATGTTTTCCAGGATGTATTTGTTAGGAAAAGGGCCCAAAATGAACCACTTTAGGGGTTTTTTTAAAGTGACCCCGTGCAAGGGAACATAATACATGATATATTAGTAGTGTGAAACTAGGAATGCTGGACCAATTTATGACTTCCGGTTGTCAAAAATTTAAAGAAAAGTTGGCCTGCGTCATATTAGAGTGTGACGTGGCTGAGGACGTTACGGGGACGTGAATTGATGACGTCACGATTTAAAGTTCAAAGGTCAACGGTCATCCAAAGTAAGTTTTAAAAAAGAGATCTTGTACGAATTATTGTTTTTCGTTACAATACTATTTTGTTGTTGATTACAAAATTGGTTACTCAAAAACGAATACGATTCGTACAAGATCTGTATTTGTTTTGAATAACAAAACTTTGTAATCAACAACAAATAGTATTGTAACGAAAACAATAATTCGTACAAGATCTGTGTGTGTGTGTGGGAAATTTTGTAGTGAGGGAATTTTTGTGAGGGAATTTTTTAGGTTGGCAACACTGGAAACAATAAATACGGAATAATGTTTTTGTAATTTTCAAATATTGTTTCTCTCTTCTTCTACTACTTCAGTCCCTCTTCTCATCGATGTTGTTTGTGGTGGTACATATTCCAAGTCTGAACGATAGTTGTTGTTGCTATTCGTTGTTGCAAACACTTCATTGTTTTCTTAATCTCCAATTAGTGATAGCAAAATTGCTTCAATATCTGAAGATGTAGTGCTACTCACCTCTTGTACTTGAATTTCCCGTTCATCTATAACTGGTACATGAGAAATGTTATTTGTGCTATAGTGTGTTGATGAAGAAACTGTATCATCTTGTACTGGAGAGTCCATTTATTTCTTCTTGTTGTTGTAATAGGAGCGTGATGTGCACTGCTTAACAGCCGGACGCGAAGTGATGTAGCGCCAGCATGTCCGCTAGGGACTCGACTTTTCCCCCCACCACTTTACCCCCACCAAACCTACCCCCACCACAAAAACATTACAAGCCCCGCATAGAACAAATGTATTAGTGTTAGTTTAATACAAGGGTCCGGACCGTGAAGATGCACGAACCACCCCTGAGTTTGGAGTTGTGTTGTTGTTAATCCTAATCGCACTTCTAGTTAGATACTACTTTCCATCATCTTCCACAATACAACAATATATTCTATATTGCATTGAAACATTACGAATCCGCATGAGAACAAATGTATTAGTGTTAGCCTTCTCCAAGTTTGTACTTGTAGTCATCACGACTCCAAAACATATATAAAGGTACTGTTGTTACTGATAGAATTGTTCCGATATGCTATAACGTTTGAAACAAATAACATTCCATCACACTTGAAATGTGCTTATATAAAATATATTGCTGAGTCTCATTCACCATTCATTTTATTTAACATTTGTGTAGTGTTAGTTAATCACTCGTAAACAGAGATCATAAATAACAGATGGTGGATGCACCACCTGCCGGATGCGCAGGAGGTGCAGCCGTTGTACTTCCGAGTGTACTGCTACAACAGAGTTGTAGCAGTACACTCTCAGTATGTTAGAAGTTTTTTCTTTTTTTTTATTTTATTTTCAATTTTATATCAACACAATTCTAGTGTTCTATAGTCTTTGAGTATAGATATATTTGTTTTCTGTTCTAGTTAAATATAATTTCTTGTTTGGATCTACTGATGGTGGTGTTAAAGATCT
>JAQJVL010004573.1:0-43514 GCA_035578905.1 Stictocephala bisonia
AATTTTACATTTTCTGAAAAATTTTAATTGTAGAAATTTCTACCTGAAATTCTTTACAGACGTCATTTATAAAATATAATTGTTTTACACTTAAAAATATATTCTTTTATTATTAGTTTTAATTACTCTAGGTTGGTTAGTACCATTTTATTCACTATATTCTCAAAATTTTAATGAAATATATTGCATGGGTAGTTAGTGCGTTTGGAACCAAGAAAGGCTAAATTGGCCACTTTAGGTAGCCATACACAAAAGTTTTATTTCTTTCCCCTCAACACACTTTTTACTTGTAACAAGACAAAAAATGGTATTCAAAAATATTTCAAAACTAGTTTTCAATCGATCACCCTTAAAGTTGGCCTTACATATCATGATTCTCTTATAATTTCTAGACCTGGTAATCAATTTCATGGAAATGAAATCCATTCGACATCTTAAATTTGATGCCTTGCTTGAAAGTGACTTAAATTTTAACTTGTTTAGGTCAATTCTTCTGTTACTGACAAGCTAGAAACAAAAAGCTTGCAGTAAAGAGTAAGAAGCTCGGTAGTCGTATTTGAAATGAAATGAAACAGTGTTATTTGTGAGGCAAAGTTAGGACCATTAGGTCCTCTCTTACAATTAACCTCATAAAGAAAAATTAATACAAAACTACAATGAGTATATTAAAGGTTCATACGTGTTCACTGCTGCTGAATACATTATTTACATACCAAAACAACAATACAGTATTAGAGTTTTAAGATAATTAAAACTAAAAAAATTAAGCATCAAGCGTGAAAGATCATTAAAACAAAGAAGAAAATAAAAACTATTACTTACATGAAAAAAAATTTAAAAAATTAATATTAATAATTAAAAATTATTACATGAATTGATCACAACAAAACACACATCACACATACACTCAGTCCAACTTTTGCAGCACGAACAACGCCTATAACCCCCACGAATCCGCCGAGAACCACTCCTCAGTGCCGCAACAAACTCTTTCTTCTTTAGTTTTTACTTTTTTTTCATTTATCTTATTCGACCACTGAACGAATAGTGAGATTAGAGGCTTCATTGTTTGGAGAGGTTTTTCTCAATGAGCATACAGTTTAATCACTGTTAATCTTTTACAGGAATTACAAATGTTATATAATACGTTGGTTAACTGTAAGTGTTCTCGTATCAAAGTTAATTCCCAACCCTTTTAATTGTTACAATCAGTCATTGATAATGATCGAGCTGATTATTTTGACCTTTACTTTCGATGAATTTAATAATTTTTCCATTGAAAACAAATTCACGTCGGCTCTTGCACTGTCACAAAAAACCTATTGAGTACCCACTATTTTGGATTTTATTCTTTCTAAATCGTATAAAAAATTAAATACATTATATTAAAATACCTTTTAATTAAAGCGTACTGTATTGAATACTAAGATAGAAACAGAATTTGCTGTTTTATATGATGAGATGCCAGTAATGTTATTAAGTCAAACATTACTAAAACATTTAGAAAATAAATTGCTTCATGAATGAACTAGCCATTGAAACGTTTGTCTAATGTTCAGAGACATTTTATTGTTGTATTGAAGTTTTTTACTTGGGTTTTTTAAAATCGTTTCTTAGTTTTATATTTTTAAATGTACAGTGGGTACTGTTTAATGGTAAAGATTATATAGTTAGAATTAGTAAAATCGTAATTATGTAATGAATTGCCATTTTAAAATTTTGGGTTGAATTAGAAAGATGGATAGTTATTTTTTAAAAAATATCCCCAAAAGGAGGGGATTTGTGGGGGTATTAAGTTGTAAAAAAACCCAAAATTTTTGATACTAACAAATAAAAAAAAATAACATCTGCCCCAAAAGTAAAAAGTTATCACTAATTCCATCGATACCCTTTTTGCTTATTTTACTCCTCGAATAGAGGAACTTTAAGAATTTTACATTGGGAAAAAAGGGGAAAATTTTAAGAAATTTCAAAAAAATTTAGACCACGGAAGCTCTGTCACTTGTAAATAAAAGATTAAGAACATATGATAAGTTCAGGGGGTTCAACATTGTAAGCATGAAAGGGTTTTTAACTATGAGAAGTTCATGGGGTTAAAATTGTGCCTAAAGAGGTTTTTAAACAAATGATGAATTTCATGGGGTTAAATTGATGGCATGAATATGATTAAAATTGATGAAGTTCAGGGGGGTTAACATATGTGCGCATGAAGAGGGTTTTTAAACATATGAAAAAGGTTTCATGGTGTTAAATATGTGACTGAATATGGTTAAACATATGATCAAGTTCAGGGGGGTTTAAATATGTGACATAAAGATGGTTAAAAACATATGAGAAGTTCTAAATACAAGTTTTCAATTTTTAAACTAAAAATAAAAATAATCATCCATAGTTTTATAAAGTTAAAACTACTTCTTCATTTTATTCTACCTTAGTATTTTTGCAGTTTAATAGTTTGTGAAAAGAAATATATCCAGAATTTTTTCATGCTTGTATGAATTTTATTTAAATTGTTGGCCCTCACTGACAAGTATTTTTTTTATTAGTGGGGCCCACAAAAAAAAATTTAAAACTGTTAAAATTTCCCCTTTTGTAAAAGATAAAAAACCCCCGGGAAATTAATGTCTCCATCGATTTAAAAAACAATTTCAAAAAACCCGAAGGAAGTTTTTTGTCAGTATTCTACCAATGTTGAAATAATTTTTGGAAAATTTTGTTTTGGACAACATCAAGTAATTGGACAAATGTTTGTTGAACAGAAATATTCAATAAAAAGCGTTGCTTTTACAGAGTATAAATGATATGGATCGAACCCTTTGTGCAGTTAGTCCACATGAAAAACCAAAAAAACTTACATACGAGCCGTGTGTATCTTCTTTTGATAGTCACAACACAGAGTGCTTACTACAGATGTATAATGTTAATGGACTCGACCCTTGTGCAGTTAGTCCACATAAAACAACCAAACAAAAACTTACGTAACGAGCAGTTGTATCTTCATAGAGTAGTCCAACACGGGGACGTGCTTACTACAGCATGTAAAATTTGTTATTGGACTCGAACCCTTGTTGCAGTTAGATCCCATGAAACAACCAAAATAAACATTGAAAATGGAAAGTGTGTATCTTCATAGGAAATCACAATAAGACGTGTTACTAAGCATGTATAATGTTTATGGATCGAACCTTGTGCAGTTGATCCCTGAAACAACCCAAAACTAAACTTACAGAAAACGAGAGTGTGTATCTTCTAGGTAGTCACAAAAACAGCGTGCTTATACGCATGTATAATGTTATAGGACTCAAACCTTGTGCGTTAGACCCACTGAAAAAACCAACTAAAATTACAGAAACGGCAGTGTGTATCTTTTTGGTAGTCACAACACGAGTGCTTACTACAGATGTATAATTTTTTTTGGACCAAACCCTTTGTGGTTTGATCAAAATTAAAAAAACCTAACTAAAATTCGTAAATGGCAGTGTGTTTTTATAGAGTAATCAAATACAGACGTGCTTACTACAGCTGTATAATGTTATATGGACTCGAACCTTGTGCAGTTAGTCCACATGAAAAACCAACAAATTTCGTACGAGCAGTGTGTATCTTCATAGAGTGTCAAAACAGAGTCCCTTATACAGATGTTTAATTTTATTGGCTCGAACCCTTGTGCAGTTAGATCCCAAAAACCCCCCAAACTAAACTTACAGTAAGAGCCGTGTGTTCTTCATAGGTAGTCACCCAAGACGTGCTTACTACAGATGTATAATGTTTTATGGACTCGAAACCCTTGTGAGTTAGACCCACATGAAAAAACCAAAAACTAACTTCAGAAACGACCCGTGTGTATCTTATAGAGTAGTCCAAAAAAGGGGCGTGCTTAAAGCATGTTAATGTTTATGGACCGAACCCTTTGGCATTTTGACCCACATGAAACAACCAAACTAAACTTACAGAACGAGCAGTGTGTATTTTTTAAAAGGGTATCACAACAAGACGTGTTATCGCATGTAAAATGTTTTATGGACTCGCCCTTGTGAGTTTGATCAAATTAAAAAAAACCAAACTAAAAAATTCAGTAAAGGGCCCCGTGTGTTCTTCTTTTGAGTAATCACAATACAGACGTGTTTACTACGGTTTTAAAATTTTTATATGGACTAAACCCCTTGTGCAGTTAGATCCACATGAAACAACCAAACTAAACTTTCAGTAACGGGCATGTGTGTATCTTTCATAGAGTAGTCACAATACAGACGTGCTTACTACAGCATGTATAATGTTATATGGACTCGAACCCTTGAGCAGTTAGATCCACATGAAACAACCAAACTAAACTTTCAGTAACGGGCACGTGTGTATCTTTATAGAGTAGTCACAACACAGACGGGTCTTACTACAGCATGTATAATGTTTATATGGACTCGAACCCTTGTGCAGTTAGATCCACATGAAACAACCAAACTAAACTTTCAGTAACGGGCACGTGTGTATCTTTATAGAGTAGTCACAACACAGACGTGCTTACTACAGCATTTATAATGTTATATGGACTCGAACCCTTGTGCAGTTCGATCCACATGAAACAACCAAACTAAACTTTCAGTAACGGGCACGTGTGTATCTTCATTGAGTAATCACAATACAGACGTGCTTACTACAGCATGTATATGGACTCGAACCTTGTGCAGTTTGATCAAAATTAAACAACCTAACTAAACATTCAGTAAATGGCACGTGTGTATCTTCTTTCTCTCCATACTTTATCGCATCGCAATTACAAGTAGTGTATTTTCATTACAAGATCTCCAGCACAAAGTTTATTTTTCATGGTCATTAGGTTTTTCTAACTCAAGAGCTCGGTGAATTATGATATAATATTAGAGTCAATTTTACAATACCACCATATTATCGATTAGTTTATGTGTAAATTGCAGTAAATCTAAATCCAATTAGGTCAAGTTAATATAGCAAACATGCCTCTTGTATATCTCTGATAATACTTTCAAATAGCATAACTCTAACTTTATAATACTAAATAACCCTTATTACTTTTCTACGAAAAAAATATTTCTTTCACAACTCAAAGACGGGAGTAACCTTTTTACTTTGTATTCTTTTTGAAGGTAGAGGATATCTGATTTTGTTCACCTTACCATTTGTCCTCAGCTGAATTGACTCAAAATAGAATTTATTTTCTTTATACAGGGTTCTCGTGAAAAACCCCTTCAAGACTTCTGGATATTGTTACGTACACGAAAACTAAGAAAAATGTCCCTATAAACATAGGGGGAGTATCTTTAAGTTGGAATATGTTTTTTTACTTAATTTATCATAACTTAATAACCTCTCAAGATATTATGTTTAAATCCGCTACATATGAGGAATAACAAAACTTAATTTAATATGCAGTATATTGTATAATGGTGGTTATTAAAATTTCTAAAGCTTAATATTTTAGAAAGTATACATTAAAAGGTTCGGCATGCATATCATGAAGCGAGGATGCTAATAGAATGTATTGCTATTTCTGCACGAAATACATTTACGATAAAATTCATAAAACCGGGACAGTTAATATAGCGAATGTACAGTATTTGTGATACAATTTTAACTTCATAATTTATAAATTATTGAGAGTTTGAGAACAAATGGTATAAAACGTAAGCTACGTTCAAACTATGATTAAACAATGAAATCATTTATGTTATAAATATAATTAGTTCGTGTTCACTGGTTTATAATATCATTTATAGAATTAAGGAGTTAATTTTAGTTTAAACATGAATAATTACTACCCATAACATTTTACCAGTGTGGGCAGAAATTAGCCAAACTTGGGAATAATACCAGTTTAAACACAGTTTTCCAACTTTGCTGATAAAAGTTGTTCTATCCAGTTTGCACCTGCATCTCCAATTATTGCCTTCAGTTTCGTAAAACTTTTGATATTTATGTTTGTTCGGTTTGATTTTATTTTTTATTAAATCTTAAACTTTTCAAACGGATTACTACTGCAGTAGCTTAGAAGAGAGATTAATGTTAGTTATGAAACACTGAAAATTATAAGTAAAGTAAATAAAACAAATATGTTTTAAACAAAAAGCAAGTAATTTTTGTAGTTTTTTACTTCACTAGCAAACCTACAACATTATTTAAAATACTATAATTATAACTAAACCATTTATAATATACTAAACAAGGCAATTTTAATATATAATTTCACCAGTAAAATATATTTTTTTAATTTTCGGCATACAAAAAACACGTGTTTCCACATGAAAGGGTAGCAGCAAAATTGGATGATAGTGTACTTCAGTCACAAACATAAACTAATTAAAAAGAGAGATTATATACTCAATGATCTTAAATTAAATATTAAGTAAGAAAATTTAATCTTCCTGACCTGACTCTAAGCTGTCCTTCCTTAACACTTCTAATAGTACAACCTAGCAGTAAACAGGAATAAACGTAGGATCCTTTTTAATACTGATCCTAATGTACTTAGGATCAGAATATTAGGACCAGTATACTAACTAATCCCTCCGTGAAAGATCACAGGGAGCATTCTGTAACTATGAGATCCATTGTTTGGCTAGACTCCCCACAATCATATGACTGATCTATGTCAATCCCCACTTATATTTTCAGTAGTTACATTTGCCCACGCCAGTTCGGAACCGATTCAACAGTGCCTATTGTCTACGAGGGAGGTTCATCCCACCTACTGGTTTTGACGGATCGTTAATATCGTCCATCAAAACTGTTTCACGCCACGGCCCAGCTAGTCTTGGGTGATAAATTTGATCTGCTCAACTGGAAATCAGTATTTAAAGCCTGGTTTCGAGATTTTAAGCGACCGTTCTGACGTTGAAGATTCTGTGTAATGGGGATGTGGGGGGAATTTAAGATCTTATTGAATTCTATAAGTAGGGCCTGACGTCTTATCTCTGGAGGAGCTATATTACACAGCACCACGAGCAAGGAAGTGAAGTTGCCATGATAGTGTCATTAATACCTCTCATGACCCTACTAAGTTAGACATTAATCACTAGGGGACATCAATCGCGCCCACAGCACGTACACCCTGTACGTACACCCTGGGTAGTTCTACACGAGCAGCAAATCAGGTAGTTGGGCTGTTAAGAACTTGTTATCTCCCAGCTATGGCAGCTACCACAAAAATTAAAAAGGCCTTTTAAGACCAAGGTAATTTTAAATTAATACATTCAGTTAAACTGTTATTCTGTCAACCCTACAAGATCAAGATTTTGCGACCCCATATCCCATAATAGGGTTCGAAAAAGTCAATTAAAAGTATTTCATTTCATTCCAGTATCTCGTTCAGTGAAATTAGCAGGATGATTTTTGCTGAAATTGAATGAAGGTTTGAGGTTTGGTCTTCTAGTAGACGTTCGATCTATCACGTTTATTTTGGTATTGAGTGTATCCCACTATCGAAAAAAATAGGTTAGGTTAGGTCTGGTTATGTGGCTACTAAATTTGATCACAAACTGGTAAATCCAATGATTGACTTACTACTATGTGTGTAAGTTCTTGGAAAGCGATAAGATAAGGCCAGCGATGTCGGATTCCTAGGGGATAAGGAATACCACGGTGGACGTAAAATGATTGGTGTACTGTTTTTAGAGCAATAGAATATTTATCAAGCAACAGTGAATTATCGGTAAAAAAGTAGTGATAGCGAATGAACGGAAATAAAAAAAAAGTAGTGGAAGTAAGTTAACGGAAAAAATCCTATTACCGATATTATTACTCAACAGCAATAAATGATGTCCATAGGTAAGTCATAAATATTGTATAATCGTTATAATAACTACTATGATTTATTAATAAGCAAGTTGAAATATTCACTACCATTTCAATTGCAGATGTTAGTAATCCCTTCGGAATACTGAACAGTTCAGTCTTTCAAGGTTTATATAAATTGGAAACACAAGATCCCGCTTTAAATAAAGAATCCCCTTTACTGTATGTACATCCGATTAAAGCAACGCAGTCAAAGAGCAGCTTTCATATAAAAGGAACTGGCTCTGACCAAGTATGTGTTTTCTGCGAACCAAGTAAAGAGGTACTTTAAATCCAATGTAAAAAGAATATATTATCTACATTTAATATGTTTTTATTTTAAAATACTCTTCAAAAGTTTAAATAAACGAAGCGTATTCAATTAGTAACATAATTAACGCAAATATACTTGTATATTTGCCTGACTAAATGGATTATTAATGTACCACTTCCTCGTTAGGAGTTTCGGCTGCTACTATAAGTACTTCTGTACAGCAGACGATAATTACCACATAATTTAATTAATATTTGGTTATTTTCATTAAGTTTTTAAGTAAATGTGTTCAAAACCTTCCTATGATGAATATTGAAACTGTTATGAAATTTAAAAACTATAAAAACGCTGTATTTTTCCAGATTGTTTATTGGATGAACTTCAAAGGTATAAGGGTTATGTTGAGCTCATATTTCCAAAGACTGAATAAATCTAGTTATTATTCAACTTTGTTAAATGAAAATTATTGTTAGAGATCACATCAATCACCATAGGCATAGCCTAGGTAATTGCTCACCCTCCCTGTGCGTGTAACTGCCAGTGGGGCTATTTCAGTCCTTCCAGGAAGGGCTAGAATGACAAGTAATTCGCCTTTGCGAATCGAGGCTCTTCCTGGATTGGAGCTCAGAAATATCTAAATCTCCCTCCCTGAGTCATCATCGACAGTTCCAGAATATTCTGGGCTTATAAACCTATGAGTTATAAACCCCTCGGCCGACCTAACCGTAAGTTAATTAGTCAGTGAGTGAGCGAGTGATATTCTACAGTGTGGCAGAGCCAGCCCTAGTAGAACTGACAGTGACAGTATTTAATTGGGAAAGTCTAGTTACTAGTTAACGGTGGCAGTAAATCGAGCAGTGTCAGATTCGATATTTTGTGAGAACACAGACTGAAGTGTAATAAGTAACGATAAATATTAGTGATTAAATAAAGTAACAAAATCTTGTCTACCTAGTAAGTTATGTTTGTGTATATCATAGTAATATAACAATATAATACAAAATAAAACAACACATAGTAGCAGGAAGAGCACCTTGTTTATTTTTGACGCTGTTGGACCGTAACATTATTATGACAATCATCTTATTAAGGGAAATTAGTAGTAATAATTGTTTAGAAACCCTTGTTAAGAGTCTGCAGAAGCTGTCGGCCATGTTGGTTTTAATACCATAAGAATAATGTTATTTGTGAATCCATATATTTCCGTTATTTATTGACCAAAAGTTGTGTATGAGGTGTCATTTTAAAAGGTATCATATTGCGCATTTGATTTGCTTTTGATATTTTGAATACATATGCCTGGTTTTGAAAAATAGGTGAAAATAAAAACGTCTCATAATTTTTTTTTTCTTTAAAACTAATTACAAATTAGCAAAGCAATTCCAACGTGCAATTAGGTTCTTGAACGAATGAAATTTGTTTAGAAAAAATCCTTTTAAAAATAACTGTTTATTTTGGATACGCATAATCGTATGTCCGGTTAGAAAATAAAATTGCTCTTATGGTACATTATAGATGTTGGCCAAGTTTTTTTTCGAAAAAAAACAAACCGGATCAAATCCTGTTTAATCAGCTAGACAGCTGGAGCTAATAAATACATTAAGTTACTGGTATTTATTTCAGAGAGGATCTTTAGATCGTAGTTTATTTATATCTGGAAACGAACTAACGCATTTAAGTCCGAAAGGTTTGCGATGAATCAAAGTGGCAAGGGTAATGGATGAGGATAACCCGGCATTATCCCTCATCTCCCTGTAGATATAGAACAAAAATCATTTTAGATGGGAATTTTTAAGACTAATTATTTCATACGTGACAAACATTTAAAAACTGGGGTTTCAGTTTCCGGCTACAAGTTGTATGTAAGTGGTTGATTTGATTATGTTAGTGTCCCATGTATTATTAGGTAAACTAGACACTAGAGTGTTTTGTTACACTGAATAGTTTATGGTTTGAGAGTTGCAAAAATATTTTGTTATAAATGTAATATATTTATTTAACAATCACGAGTTATAATTTTTGGTTATTATGATTTGGAAAATTGATGTAACTAGTTTATCTAATAGTATTAAGAAAAGACTTTGTATTAATGGAACCATCCCATTATTTCAAGGAATGCCTGCTTTTATTGGTTCTTTGTTGACTTGTTCCTCAAGGAAAATCACTGTGTAATGTTTTTGTTTGGTTATAAAATTAGAGAATTTCCACACAAAGAGTGTAAACATTTCATTGGTTAAATAGTATACTTATTATAAGAACACAGTTTAAGAATAATAATCTACAAGCACTAAGAAACTATAATTTACAAAATCTTTGATTGAGGCCCTTTTCAATTATTTTTGACCACCCCAGCTGCAAAAATGTAAGAAAATTCTAATATTAATGCGTACTCTGAAATAATGTAATTCACTTCTTTCTTTTTTTCACACGTAAGTGATTATTTTATTTCAATATATGGCACACTGCAGGTATCAGAAACATTGTCACTTAAATTCATCCGTTAAACTATTTATCATTTCCAAAAATTATCTTTGAACAAAGAAAGGAATGTATTATTTTATTTGGCTTATTTAATTACAAGTACGCAGTTACTGGGCCTACAAAACAAGATCTGTGCATTAAGGTAAGCATGTGTGGAGACAATTTTCATTTTATTAACACAATTTTAAACAGTTTTGGGTTATATTGATATTTCAGTTTCTGGCGTAAGTGACAGGCATTAACTTAATGATAGCAGGTATAACTCAAACAAAAAAGTCAGTGACATCAAAGTCAGTGCGGTAGTAAAAAAGTGCTTCAAACGTATTTTGCCACCCCTCACAAAATTGATTAATTTATAGGTTGCGCAAGGCGTCTTCGCATTTGCACTGAAGACAGTGAAAGTGATTGCAATTTTCAAAAAAGACAATCCCTACATCCCAAGCATTGTATTACTTAAAAATAGACTTATCATGCAATTGGAACTTTTGTGTCAGTAATTTGGTTGGTTAGTGAAGCCTTAACCACTCTGCTGGTTCAAACAGATTCATATTTACATTGGACTACACTAGCACTCTACAATGGACTCTAAAACAGCTGATAATTAGAAACACAAAACTTTTATTTCGGTTGTCGAACTGAATAATTTCCAAATCTAGCTGTTCACCAACGCTAGTCATAAGAGCAGTTTAAATTTACTAGCATTTTTATTTCAATATACTCTGAAATAGCAAAACTGGGCATTGAACAGCAATAATCTATCCAATTTTCACTTTTAACTCACTGTAAAATGATTTTCGAGTTTGGTACGTAGGCTATTTAGTACCTACATAGTTGGATAGGTTTGCTTGTAGCAACGAAAATTACTACTTTCATTTCCTTATGATTTAACATACAATAAGCATTTAATCAAACTATTGAATCGTAGTTCACATCTGAATTTAATGTTTAGCGATTTTTTTTAGATTATTAAAATTTAAATCTAAAAATGCTAATAGTAGTTAAATTTGAGCCATTTTAACTCAAAAAAGTATAAACCATTGTTATTATTATGTTCCTTATATAATTACAAACTTGTATGCAACATTTCGATCTAAAAAGGTATATATAGGAACGTCTGAAATATCGGAAATAAGAGTTTTGGCACATTTAGCGAACGTCCGATGTATCGGATGTCGCAGTTTTTGGCCTAAACTCGAACATCCGATATATCGGACGTCGGAGTGCAAAGGGTTAAATATATGAACAACTTTCGCTCTCTTCCAGGCTTCGGGAAAACAAGAATTACGAGAGGTTGAAAATATAAAGTAAAGACAAAACAAAATGGTCAGCACGTACCTTTAATATATATGGAGGGATGTTATCTGGACCAGCAGATCTCTTTGGCTTCAATTTTCGAAGAGCTGATAGTACTTCAATGTAAGTGACGGACTCGAGTGTCATCGACGAAACCCCCGAAAACACCGGTTAGCAGTGAACAACTCGGAACTGTTAAGTTGGCAAGGCTCATAAACAGAACTAAAGTAATTAGCAAAGGTCTTGCCTATTCCCTCTCCCCCTCCACCTCTTCCCCATTAATGGCTGGTATGGTGCCTACATTCTATTAACTTATTGATAAAAAACTACTCACTCCAAAACAACTTAGAATCTATATTACATCTATATTAAATAACATTTACATTATTTCTAAAAGCTATTTTAATATTGTATCCTTCTTAATTTGCCTACGCAACTTCTTGTATTCATAAAAAAACTATGGTATTTTATATTTATTGTATTTACACAGTAACCTTTCTTTTTTTCTAATCAACAATCAAATCTTTTTTTGAGCCATGTTGGATATTTCGATCTGGAATAACAAGATAATGGAACATAAATATTAATAGCATTGTTAATTACATTATAAAATTATTAAACAGCCTCATCTGCATTATCAATATAATTAAGTTCTAAGCACGAAACATTTTTGAAACAATAATACAAAGATAGAAAGTCTTTTTCTTAAGGAAGTTGCCGTGAGTGTTTAGTATTGTTTTTAAACGAGTTACATATTTTAAATTGTACATCTAAAGAAGGATTGTGTTTATCAATATTAACTATTTGAAATACATCTTCATAAAAAAGCACATTCTCGATATCTGACAAAACTCATTCTAAAGTTTTCCCATTTGCAATCTGAACAACATTAATTAACACACTAAATTATGAGATTTCATGAAAAATAATAATCCCTTGCAAATTTCGATCCCAAGAGCTAAAGTGAAATCTTTCCCATCCATCTGCAGGTTCAAATAACACAGAAAAAACATTTTCTCATTTTAAATTAAAATAAATTGAGTTTTTCAAAATAATTATAGTATTCAACTATTGGCCAATTAGGTTGAAAATACTCACTTATACGTTTCTTAACAACATAATGTATGGGATTTAATATTCAAAGACGATACAGCAATGAGACACCCCCTCCCCCACCCCGAGACAAGCCGGTCGTCAGCTGACACCTGTCTCTCCGGTATACTTACTTGATAGTCACTTGCAAACAACTCCGCATCGTATACTGAATCATTAAGTCAAGTGAGTCTGCATGGGCTGTCGGCCATGTTGGTTTTCATCCTAAAAGAACAATGTTATTTTCGAACCAAACATACGATCACGCGTATCCAAATCTTAGTTATTTATAAACAGATGTTTTCCTAATAAATTGCATTCAATCCAGAATGAAATTGCACGTTTGAATTGCTTTACGAATACCTAATTAGTTTTACATAAAAAATATAAAACTACATTTTTTTAATTTTGTATATGCGAGATATACAAAGCGCATACTCAAAAAAAACACAATGAAAATATTTTAAATGTGAAATTACAGTTTAAATCCCATTTTATTTTTAATAGTATTTTAAATCAAAAAACAACACAAAGGAAACAAAGGCCAGCTGATAACGCCACTACACGTGGAATAACTTAATTGTTATGACAGACACACCTTTCTATATATTTTTAAAATGTTAATATATACTGTTTTTGTTTTATAAAGTTCATTGACGCCTTTGTGGCATTGTATCTGAAGATCTCATAATTATGCTGAAACAATCGTTATACACATCACAACAAATTTGAACTGTTGATAGAGGTAATTTATTTTATATAAATAATATTTACTTTGAAGTTTTTATTTTCACCTATTTTTTAAAACTAGGCGTATTTACTCAAAATATCAAAAGCAAGCCCACTGCGCAATATGATAACGTTTAAAATGACACCTCATACACAACTTTTGGTCAATAAATAACGAAAAAGTATGGATTCACAAACAACATTGT
The DNA here is from genome assembly GCA_035578905.1 of Stictocephala bisonia. Classification (NCBI taxonomy): domain Eukaryota; kingdom Metazoa; phylum Arthropoda; class Insecta; order Hemiptera; family Membracidae; genus Stictocephala; species Stictocephala bisonia. The sequence continues at coordinate 13,879 of JAQJVL010004573.1, forward strand.
TCTTATGGGATTAAAACCAACATAGCCGACAGCCTCTGCAGACTCTTAAGGTTAATCCCCCACTTCTTTTCAAAAATACCCAACCTAAAAGATGTAGTTTTTGATCTCAGACCTCGTACATTCTGATATTAAATATTTATTATGCTATTCAATATGTTTGAATGACAACTTATTGAAAATTACTAGCTTTATAATACTTGATGATTGCGATACACTTGCTTGTATTTTTATTGTTCAGTTAAAGTAATTATTATTAAATGTGTACATGATTATATTATGGCACAAAATGTGATTGGCAAATGAAATAGTTATTTCCATGGGAAATAAAGAGATAATGGAATAATTTGTCTTTGTTAAATATTGTCTTGGAGAAAGCATTGTTTGCTAGACATAATGCCTCTGTTTCAAAACTAAGCACAGTACACTTGTTGATTGATTCAAATGTTTTATATGTTCCGATAAAGAACAAACTAACAATCTCTTGAATATAAATGTAACTTTAAATTCAGTCAAATATATCAATTTGGATTGAAAACTGGTTATTTTTATAGTATATAAAAAACGCAATTGTATAGAATTTAGTTATAACAATATCAGTAGATGTATAATGGGAAGTTCACAACGTCCCATGATGAGTTTTCGTCAAACGATGAGTCGAGGGTGGGGGAAGGTCACGTGACCTTAATCGATTTTTAATAGGCTTTGATTTTATTTTGATTGACTTTGATTTGATTTTGATTGACCTTAATCAATTTTTAATGGGCTTTGATTTGATTTTGATTGATTTTGATTTGATTTTGATTTACCTTAATCGATTTTTAATGGGCTTTGATTTGATTTTGATTGACTTTGATTTGATTTTGATTGACCTTAATCGATTTTTAATGGGCTTTGATTTGATTTTGATTGATTTTGATTTGATTTTGATTGACCTTAATCGATTTTTAATGGGCTTTGATTTGATTTTGATTGACTTTGATTTGATTTTGATTGACCTTAATCGATTTTTAATGGGCTTTGATTTGATTTTGATTGACTTTGATTTGATTTTGATTGACCTTAATCGATTTTTAATGGGCTTTGATTTGATTTTGATTGACTTTGATTTGATTTTGATTGACCTTAATTGATTTTTAATGGGCTGTGATTTGACTTTGATTGACTTTGATTTGATTTTGATTGATTTTGATTTGATTTGATTGATTTTGATTTGATTTTGATGGCGGCGGCCACGTGACCGGATCCAAGATGGTGGTCCACAGTCCTGCCAACCTGTTGGGGAATTTTCCCTCCCAAAATTTCCCTAAAATTTCCAAATTTCCCTCCAACTTCCCTTGTTATGCTATATAAAATACACTATTAGCCTTGTTATACTATATAAAATGCATTATTTTCTCTTATACTCTATAGTAAATCTATACTGCGATTGGTCAATTTTTTGTGACGTCATCCAAGATGGCGGCGCCCATGTTTCCCGCCAAATTTTCTAACCTCACTTTTCCTAACCTCACATTTCCCTCCAAATTCCCTTGTTATACTATATAAAATACACTATTAGCCTTGTTATACTATATAAAATGCATTATTTTCTCTTATACTCTATAGTAAATCTATACTCTATGGGACAGACTTTGACGCGCATTCCTTTCCCCGCTGCGGAAAGTGGTAACCGACCTTTTTCTTCTATTTGCTACCTCCTGCACTCTTGTGCTCCCATCCATCTTCTTACGGAATCCCCTCTGGTTATTTTCTGTTTTTATGTTTTCCTGTTTTTCTGTTTTATGTTTTTCTGTTTCCATGTTTTCCTGTTTTTCTGTTTTCCTGTTTTTTTTGTTTTTCTATTTTTCTGTTTTCCTGTTTTCCTGTTTTCCTGTTTTCCTGTTTTCCTGTTTTTCTGTTTTCATGTTTTTCTATTTTCCTGTTTTTCTGTTTTCCTGTTAGTAGATAATATATGGGCGAATCATCCTCACTTTTCTGCCCTCTGATTGGTCGAGAGCAGTCATGTGACCAGATCAAAGATGGCAGCCTTTCCCTTCTTATACTATATAAAATACACTCCTAACCTTTTCCCCGTTATACTATATAAAATGTAAAAAGATGGCGGTCTTTCATAAATGTACTATAATAAATACACTTTTAAACATCGATTATTACAGTCGGCTACCGTCGTACGCTCTTCACCCGTCGGCTACCGGTCTGGCGCGCACCCAAATGCTACGATCTGATTGGTTGCCTCCCTCACACGTAATCTTTCTCACACGTACTGTTAGCCTACCTATTTAAATTAATTTTGAATTTAATTGTTCTGAATGTTTAATAAATACACTGTTAACATGCGCTCTTACCTTCATGTACTCATCTACGGCTTCCTTTAACACACATCGTTACTTACCTATACTTCCGTTAAAAATACCTAATCATTAGGTATCCTCAAATACCTACTTAACACTCTAGACAACCCGCAATACACGTTTTATTTAAAAATTAAGGAACAGCTATATTTAATACACTGTTAACTTTTTGGTCCTTAAACTACCATCTACTTCCGGTTAACTTCGTATCAAACACACCCGGCATCCTCTAAACGTAATACGCTAGCTTAACTTAACTTTGTACGCTCTTACCCTAGAGCCCTCATGCCTACCGGACTATCCAACCTAAATTACTTTAACTGTACTTACGAGGTCTACAGGTGGCCGGGCTATATCGGTCCGTTATTGGTCACAAGCTTCACATTTTCCTTCATTAACTATAACAATTACCTACTTTCGCCCACCTTTGCGTACATGTACATCTTACCTAAGTTACATTACTTTCAGTCACTTTTATTATCAATTCTCTGTACTCCTCCTTACCTCACTTCCTATCCACGTTCCCATCCAGAACCCATCAGTCCCCCTACATAACGAAACTAGCACACTCACCTTCACTTCCTATACTCAAAAATTCCTTCCTTTGTACTATCACTTCACAAACCGTATCCCACTGCCTCTGCCCGGTTCACTGACAGTCCAATAGTTCTCGCGCACTTATCTTATCGAAACCACTTCCATTACCACATCCATTGCTTTACATCTCGTGTCTTTTATTTGCACAATAACAAGAGATGAATAATATCTTACACTTATTTAACATTGTATATGGTTCCTTCTGAACATTTATTAAAACAGTACTACACTGGATGACATAACTGAAACTCACCAATAACTCAAACATAAACTTTGAAAAACACTAATCTATACACTTCAAACAAAAAAAATTAATAACAACTAAAATTGCAAACAATATAATGCTCGGACGTCTTTCCAGAACCATTAACCTCTGACTGATTCCCACTCCCTTCCCCCACCACACCTTCTCTTTCCTCGTCCTGTTCACTTGCCAATCAGTTTTTCCACTACATCGGAACTTTGTTAAACTTTTCTAAAAAAATCTTTAAAAACTATCGAAAATTACTTAAATCAAATTAATTTGTCTAAACTATTTACCACAACAACACTTCGAAAATGTAATATTGAACAGTTTCATTGTATATATGAAGATTTGTACATAACTCATCCGTTTGGTTAGATACTACTTTGTGTACATTTAAAAATGTAAAAAAAAACTGAGTCTTTTAACAGTTTCAATGTACGTATATACAAAGTCTACAAGTAATACTTTGAGCACTACCACACTGTTACAGGATGTGGCTCACCAAACGCCTGTGTCACAAAGGCGAAACATCAGCTTGCTTTAATATAAAGATTATATACTTCCAACTACATAAAAAATGTAAATTAAAAAGCATTCATTTTGTTGGAATCAAGCTTTGACCACTATCATACACTACTTCTGTACCATAACTCTTGGTGTGAGATGATTAAGTCCGGGTGCTATAATCCGTTACGTGCGTGGTCACCCATATGGTGACTGTGCCCTGACCTACTGTAATGGTACGGACTTGTGTGAATGAAGGTGCTACAGACTGACCATGAGAAGTGGAATATAGCTGTTAGACCTTATGATATGAGTTAGATGGTGGTTACATGAGGAGTGTGATTGCGATCAACTCAGAGTGAATGCCTCCGGGAGGGTTATAAGACAGGGTAGTATTGGGTCCTAGATGACAACATCATCTAATGACAAGTCCTAATGACTTCCTTGATATCCAAATAAATGTCTATGCAAGTTAAAAAAAAAAAAAAAAAAAAAAAAAACCCCAATGTAAGCAAGTTGGTAAACCATTGAACGGCTTCACCAAGTAAAGATCGAACGTAGTGCAATGTAGGAACCTCGTACTGGGCGAACCTTCTTCATGATTACGGTAACTCCTACACCAAGTAAGTAAATTAGTTTTGAGCAAACTCTTTTACCGTCAACCTTTAAAAACAATTTGTAAAGTCAATTCTGTTATAATATGGACACTTTTGTTAGATTAACATACAAGACTGACCATACACTCTACATAGAAAACGTTTGATTATCCACTCACCTACTCAATACACACAAAACACTTGTTTGATCACACACCCATTCATCAAACAGAACTGTCGACAATCACTCCACCTTCCCAAAGCATAAGACTTTTGAAGGACCACCTACAAAATATACAAAAAATCATGATAAACAAACTACACACTGTGCAGACATGACTAAATATTCCATCATACTACCATAAAAACAGTCCTATTGATATACCCCTATCTACCCAATATACGTACCACACACCATACATACAATATCTATGTTTAGCCACTCACATACTAAACACACAAGACTCTTGATTGACCATCCATTTACGTAAAACATGTGGACGACCTATGTACCAAACTAACATGAATCTTGATATTTCACACGCCTAACCTTTTTATATACTTTAGACGGTCCACTTACTCATTACACAGTCCTGTTGATAGACGTAACGAGTAGGTATCACAGTCCCAATTTTCTTAACACGTAAGACTTTTTACGACCACCTATCTAACATACATAACTCATGATAGACCTACCACATACTCTGTAAACATGACTTAATAGAAAGACCTTTTACAAAACACACTGTCCCTTGATAAAACACCCACCTAATCAGCACAAAAGACTTGATAGAACATCTACTTAGTATACAAAAATGACCACATACTGTACAAACAAGACTTTTCCATTAGTAGTAGAGAATTTACTTGGTTAACGTAGTACTTTTCATCAAGCTACCATTCTCTTTACGGTTTTCCACAAGATTACTTAAATACAGTACTTATAAAAAAGTCTTAGGCTTTATTTGACAGTTAAAGTGATAGGATATCGGGAATTTTCCATTAGTAGTAGAGAATTTACTTGGTTAACGTAGTACTTTTCATTAAGCTACCGTTCTCTTTATTTATACAGCCGGTACTTATACTCAACCGTTTGACAAAAAAATCTTGCTCGTTATTTGACTGTCAAAGTGACAAGTTAGTAAAAAATTATCTTGGGCAATGGCGTGGAACAGAATCGCTTCCGAAATGGCGTGGCCAGATAAACTACTGGAAATACAAATGGGGATTGACAGTAGATGAGTCATGTGATTGCGGGAAGTCTATCCAAACAATGATCCATTTTTTACTTAGTGGATCCAAACATATTTACAGAGTGCCTTGCGTTCTTTTACAGAGGGATTTGCCAGCATAAGCAGAGTCAGTGACTCAACACTCAACATAACTTTTGGATCATTATACAAATATATATCACAGCTTTTTTTTAAATTAATAAATTTTAGCTGACAACAAACCATACGACATACATAACACATCAAATTAACTCATCCCAGGTAATTAAATAACGAAGTACATCACAAAAGGATCTTCTTGAATATATACCTCCAAATTCAGCATTAACCAATATCAAAGCACTCATGAGAACAACTTTATGGGTCCATAATGTATACCTAGTAAATTTTAAACAGCTCTTAATTTGAAAACTTAAATAATGAAAACTACAAGACTGATTAGCAAATATCGTTTCAACACTAAGTTATATAGAGAGTAAGTTGGTTAAGGGATCACATAAACTTAAGTAAAATCTCATAGAATGCTAGTTGAACAATGAGAAATGAATATTTTTATTTTGAAGTATTCATAATTTAGGTCACAAATAATTTATTAAATTTATTAAGAAATTCGTCAAATTTTATACCTTTTTAAAACTTAGCTAATAGTATTAATATAAGTGGATAAAGGCAATAATTCAACTCTTTTCGGCGTGACTTTGTCGTCACCCAACCTACAAAGGGAGGAAGTGCAATTTGCATCTAAATGACAGGAAGAAAGTGGCGTGACACAGATGACAAGACGTGAGTCAAACGACCTTTGTTACGAGCTCTAATCCTGTTACTCTCAAAATGATTGGTTTACGAAATTACTAAAGAAGAAAAGATTACATCTTAGTTAGTTTTGTCTAATTTAACACACTGTTACATTGTCGATAACGAACTCTATAAGTAGCACATTTTACTACGAACATAGTAACGCTATTAGTTATTTTGTGTTATCATAGTAATTAGTAATGTTTATCTTCATACATTTTTTTAAGGAGAGGCTGATCTTGTCAGCTCTAATCTGTCCATTCTCTATAGACTATTGATCTGTGCGGGGAACTTATTCAGACAATGCAAGGTGAACAATCAAGATTGTAAAATGTGATTATTACTGATAAAGCTAACAGTCAATGACAGGATTTAAGCCTGCGCTATCTTTAACTCAGGCTCAAAATCCTGACGAATTAAACCACTAGGTCACCGGATCTACTAATTTAATAAAATTAAATAAGCCTTTGATAATGTGGCGAAGTTTGGACCATTTAGCCCTCTCTAATACTTAACTAAATTTAATTGTTTTTCCTATGGTTTTTAGAGATTGTTTACAAATTACTTGAGACTTCCTCTTATTTATCGGTGAATAATTATGAAAGTGTTAAAAAAAGTTTTGCTTTTAATTTATACAAGTAAAAGTGCACTACCATTGAATAAGGTACGTACTCATCATATTTCTATATCATACATTTATCTTTAATCTAAAAATAGGTAGATGACAAGTTGTTTATAAGGTGAGGAAGATGGCTATTGAGTCAATTTTTATTTTGGAATGTGAAAGGAATATTAACTAAATACTATTAGGAGGAATTATATTGAAAATGTGTATAAGTTAAGAACGAAAGCTATCAAATTAGTATGTCTGGTTGAGGATTGAATGAATGCAAAGTTACTATAATCCAACACAGTAATTTATTTATTAGGGGATAGTTTTTAAAATCTGAATATAGTTTGTAAAATCAACTTTGTGGTTTTAGAAAGGGAAGATTATAAAATAAATATAAGTTAAATTAGAAGACTACAAAAAGTATATATAGGGTTACATAGAGGGTCATTAAATTGATTTGGGTTTTGGAGGTAATTGGAAGAATGAAATACGCGTAGGAGGGATAGTAATCTACGTGTGTATAAGATGAAAAAGTGGCCATAAAATGATTTGTGTTTAAACAAAAATGTTTGATAAATTACCTAAAAAAACGTGTACCTATAATATACGGTGACGAAAGTCAAAGTCCATGGGTTGTAGTAATAGAGCCTGTAGAGGTGTTAAATCTTAAGCCTTGATAAACGAATCAAGACGATAGATGTCCATTTCCTAGTATCAAAAGTTCTTTGTTGCCGAACACGGTCCAACAATCCACACGACACAAGCTTCTGTACACTGTGTCAGGGTGAGTTCACAGTAATGTTAGGTTGAGAACGTGACAAACTAGTGAGAAAATACAGCAGTGGTATTACAAGGTGATTAACAGCAAAAAATGTGGTATACAGAACATATACGTGGGACAAAGCAAATTTGACTGAAAAGTCAATTTTATTTATATAGTTATATATATATATACTCATATATAGATTATCATCAACGTACCTTTATTAATCATTAAGTAAACTTAATATGCTACTTATTAGGTAATAATTGCTATTCATACAAGGATATGTTGGATATAAAGTTTGCTTTTAGACCATTAAATTAGGTCAGTAGTGTGACATGTTTGCCATTTAAAACTACAGCACAACCCATTCCTCAGTACACGTAAACTAGATAAGTAACTGCGTCGTGCAGTTGATAGATCCCACACTAGATATACTCAGTGTTTTAAAACTACAGCACAACCCATTCCTCAGTACACGTAAACTAGATAAGTAACTGCGTCACGCAGTTGATAGATCCCACACTAGATATACTCTGTGTTTTAAAACTACAGCACAACCCATTCCTCAGTACACGTAAACTAGATAAGTAACTGCGTCGCGCAGTTGATAGATCCCACACTAGATATACTCTGTGTTTTAAAACTACAACCCAACACTTCCCTCAGTACACATAAACTAGATTAGTAACTGCGTCGCGCAGTTGGTAGATCCCACACTAGATATACTCTGTGTTTTAAAACTACAGCACAACCCATTCCTCAGTACACGTAAACTAGATAAGTAACTGCGTCGTGCAGTTGATAGATCCCACACTAGATATACTCTGTGTTTTAAAACTACAGCACAACCCATTCCCTCAGTACACGTAAACTAGATAAGTAACTGCGTCACGCAGTTGATAGATCCCACACTAGATATACTCTGTGTTTTAAAACTACAGCACAACCCATTCCTCAGTACACGTAAACTAGATAAGTAACTGCGTCGCGCAGTTGATAGATCCCACACTAGATATACTCTGTGTTTTAAAACTACAACCCAACACTTCCATCAGTACACGTAAACTAAATTAGTAACTGAGTCGCGCAGTTGGTAGATCCCACACGAGATAAACTCTGTGTTTTAAAACTACGCTCTTTGTTACATCTCAAGAAAAAATATCATTGTATTAATATGAATAAACTGACTGAAATTATTAAGTATAAAGTATATATAGAATATAATTTGACGAAAAGTCAATATTTGGACCTTATCCATTGATTCATTACCACTACTTTTTCCGTTACTTTACTACCACTACTTTTTTTTATCGCTATTATGGTTAGGTTAGGTTATGTGGCTTCTAAAATTGATCACAAACTGGTAAATCCAATGATTTACTTACCGCTGACTGCGATCTCCGTGTGTAGGTTCTTGGAAAGCGATAAGATAAGGCCAGTGATTACAGATTCATAGCGGATAAGGAATACCACAGTGGACTTAAAAATGAGTGAGGAACAGTTTTTAGAGCAATAGAATATTTATCAAGCGGTAGTGAATTAACGGAAACAAAATAAGTAGTGATACTAAATTAACGGAAAAGATCCCAATATTTAGTAAGCGAAGTACATAACTGACATTATTATGAAGTAAATAGAATACTTGCCAATCGATTGTTGGGCTACATGCCAAAGATACTCTACTGTTATATTAAATTTCCGCGATGTTGATAATAAACCATTAAAAATAGTGAAAGCAATTATATCGGCTGCATAACGAACGTACTTTTTATCAAACTTTACACTACAGTTTTTGTAATGTAATAAAACTTTCATCTCATGTTACGTGGTAAACAAATAATAACCAAAATTAAGTAATATTCCCAGTGGTAATTATACTAGCCATGTACAAACTAGGAAAGCCTTATGAAATAACAATGGTGAGTGTGTCTTCTCTAGTGCAGGGGGTTCTCAACCCTGACATCCTATGGGCTAACGCCCCTCTTATAATTTAATTACTACAATATTGTTGTGGATACAAAGTAAAAAGGTTTTTTATAATGTCTTTGTATTTACTTCAATTTTTCATTAAAGTACATATTAAATTATTTTGATCAGGATCCTGTATATGTAATCGTAGACTATGGGTGTAGGAGTTTTGATCCGTGAGGTCACGCACATACTGCCATAAAAGTGTCAACCTAAATGGACGTTCCTCTGGGCGGCGTTTTGATCCGCGAAGGAAAGTGAGACTGCCGAACAGGGATGGAAGGGATCGCAGTAGATGGGGAATTTGGGGGTGAAAAATCGGGTGTTTACATGTCGGTCACTCGGCAGAAACATTTTAACTAACAAAGACAAATATATTTGCATTATGTATACTGACTCTGCAATCGTATTGACTCTTATTATAGTTTCTAAATGTCTGAAACTGATCCTGATTACTTCCAGTGTTATCTATTTACTTTTGTCATTGTTGACTAAGTATAATACAACGTTGTCGATCAATGGCTATAAAACGCTATGAATTAATTAAAATTTTTATTCTAACAATTTCATTAATTAATAATAATAATCGCTTCCAAAAGCTTAATTTTTTAAACAACCTACGTTGCATTGCAATTAAATTTAGAAAGTAAACATAATACACTTTCTAATAAATATATATAAGTTAGTTAAAAATCCAAATAACCAAATGACAGATAGAAATGTTATGAATTTAAAAATCAACATTAAAATTAACGTCCCTTAACGGGGAGGATATAGGTGTAACGTTTATGTAACCGGACGCCTCCCGTCTGTATTTTATATAGTAAATAAAAAAAGTGTAAAAAAAATAAACGTGCCAATTTAAATGTCATTCAATAAAAGTGAATTCTGCTAAACTACTTCATAATATTTTGAGCTTCATTGAATTAAATTCGTTGTATTATATTAGTTACAATAATACCTAAAATATGGCATAAACGCCACATTTTTATTTTATAATTTAAATTCCGTTAGGCCTAATATAATTAAAATAATCTTTATTGCATCAAACCTCAAATGATTTATTAAAATATATAATACATTATAATATAATAAATGTAATAAAAGTTGAGTATATTGTACATATAAAGTACAGTTGAATTTAAAAGAATTGAATAACCATAAATTCACATTTTTTGTGTTGTTTGGAATTTATATTGTACTAGCAGAAAGTACCCGTGATTCGTTACGGATTATGATAAAGGAACACTTACATTAGGACCTATGTACGGGTTGTGTATTTTCGCCGAGGAACGAAATAATTAATTGTTAGTAACTCGAGTACATCTGCCCGTTGGTTTACCAGAATTAAAATTGAGAAAATGAGTCTGGCGTATCCAGTCTCGCCACGGGGAGGCCGGCAGGTAGAGACCATATTTACAACTTATTTCAAAAAAAAAAAAATATATATATAACATTTAATTAAAATCACCGGGTAGTTTTATTTGGTAAGGCAGTCACCCTAGCCTCTGCCGAATCAATCACACCGGGTAGTTTTATTTGTTAATGCAGTCACCCTAGCCTCTGCCAAATCAATCACACCGGGTAGTTTTATTTGGTAAGGCAGTCACCCTAGCCTCTGCCGAATCAATCCCACCGGGTAGTTTTATTTGGTAAGGCAGTCACCCTAGCCTCTGCCGGAACAGTCTCACCGGGTAGTTTTATTTGGTAAGGCAGTCACCCTATCCTCTGCCGGAACAGTCCCACCAGGTAGTTTAATATATGCAAGTACTTAAATATATTTTAGTACATTTTAGTCTGATAGATATATACGGACAGCCAAAATTGATGTTGTTGTTGTTTTCTTAAGTGCTTAGTACCTCTTTGTAAACAACATTTTTAGTCCTTTTTTCTGGCTGAAGGACGACCAGACTGTCAGATGAGCTTACTCTAGAACATGCTACGTATAACTGGCCATGGGAGAAACAGTCATTGCTCAGATCTACCCCAGCCATCTTCAAACTTTGCTCTTGTGCCTTGTTAATAGTCATGGCATAGCATAATTTTACAGGGAACTGCAGACGTTTGAATGCAAAATGGTAGTTTGAGGGAATAAGAGGAATTCGGGGAATAAAAACAGTTTCTCCTTGACCAACGCTTGTAAATATTGTCGCTTCAATAACATGTTTATGCAGAGTTTTCACCTGCAGCCTGGTACCGTTACAGAGTTTGGGAGGGTTTAGGTTGCGGAGTAGCATTATTGGAGCACCGACTTTTAGAGAAAGAACATGAGGTGGAATTCCAGGGGGGTTCAGAGTGTGGAGAAACTCCGCTGGATAGTGAACAGCGTCTTCTGTCTCAACCACTGAGTCCACAGATTCATACCTCACAACAGCAGAAGGTAATTTTTCTAACAATGAAAGGTTTATTATATTTGCAGAGTCGTTAGTTGGGGTAAGAATCGCCCTCTCTTGCAACCATGTTGGACTATTGTTCACATTGTCATTTACAGTAAGTTAGGATATATCTTGTCAAGCAGTGTCTTCATATCACTAACAGTATGACAAATATTTTGAGGTATTGCACATTTACCTTCATGATCTTCTAGCAGTTTACCATCACCTATTTGTAAAACTAATGTAGAAAATTCTTCTGCTTTCAAATCTCCATTCAAATGAACTCTCATGTTAACTCTCAGACAGGATTTTAATTTTTTGCCATAAGAAGGATGACTTAAGGCACGCTTTCACCTCATCAGCCCGAGTTCCTCGAGGTATCACGGGCAAGGTTTGCCTGAAGTCTCCAGCCAGCAGAACTGTTACTCCGCCCATTAGACGTTTGCAGTTCCTGATGTCTTGAAGTGTCCTGTCCAGAGCCTCTATACCTCCTTTGTGGGCCATGGTACACTCGTCCCAAACAATTAATTAATACTGTTTCTTTGAGTACCTGGCCCATATTGCTTTGTCTTGATATGTTGCAAATAGGTGTTTCTGAGTGGTTCAGGTTGAGAGGCAACTTGAAAGCTGAATGAGCCGTCTTCCCACCATCAAGCAGTGTCGCAGCAATGCCAGAGGATGCAACTGCGATGGCAATCTTTTTCTCACTCCTTATTTTTGCTAACAACAAATTGATCAAAAATGTTTTTCCTGTACCACCAGGAGCGTCCAGGAAAAATAGTTGCCCAGATTCTGAAATAATACTGCAGGTAATTTCTTTGTAAATATTCAGTTGTTCTTCGTTCAGCTTTGGAAAATTTACAGCAACCATTTCACAGAGCTGGACTACATCGAAAGAAATTTCTCTGAGGCGTTCCAGGTTGTTAGTGATGGACTCTTGCTCGCGAAGTGGTGTAGGAAGACCATAGTTTTGGAGACGGTTGCCAGACATTGAATACACCAAATCTTCGAGTAAAGCCAAACATTTGTTGTACACAATGTCCATACGCTGTTGCACATCCCCAAACTCTGTCTCCATCGACCTCTTTACGTCGTCCGCCAAACTGTCGCGGTGTTTTTCCCATAATGTGAGAGGACTACTTACTTGGCAAAACACCAAAATGATGGCAAGTAGTTCGCGGATCTTGGACGGGGAGTCTGAGAGTGAAGCTTCTTCTAGTGTTCGATCCCAGTGAGTGTCGTCTTCGAGCAAACCAAGAGCTGTACATGCAGACTGAAACGTTTGGTGGACCACTCCATTTACGTTCCTAAGATATTCAAATGACGTAGGCCCTTTACCTTCGTGTAGGAGAAGGCGTAGAAAATAGCACTCAGAGTTATTAGGGTGAACAGTATATACCCTGCCTAAAACCTGATCTTTTTTCACCCCGGGATAGCCTGGTACTGATTTCCCTTGCTTTCTTCTACAAAAGGTATTCTTTTTCCATACGAAATATGACGGAACTTCAGAGTAAAGGAGGGTTCTTGCAAACGCATTGGTTTTGAACAGATCGAAGAAGCCCAAAAGATTAGTTTTTGGCGGGTTGTTTAGCCTTTCCATGACATTTTCTTCGTTAAAATAAACTCTTTGGCCTTTTTCAAGATGAACTACAAGATGCATGACTGGGGGATGGCGATCGTGTATTGGAAAGCAGAGAATTCGCCAGACAGCTTCAGAAGTACTAATGTAGCGTCCTGTCTGGTACCTTGTCACCTCGTCAAGTTCATTTTCAACTGTAAAAGCTGCTTGTTCGGACCCTTTGTTGACGTATTTGCAAATATATTTGATAGACTTGACAGAGTTGCAGTACTCGACGTTGATATGCGCTGAAAAGGTGCGAGACAGGACAGGGTTAAAAGGTACCACCCACTGATTGTCAAGCTTTACCCCGCTGATGTCAACAACAAATCCACCATCTGAAGGAGAACGCCTACGGTATTTAGGATAACCGTCTTCCCCAGTCTGTGTTTCTCTTAGTAGAGGACGGGGATACTTTTTGCTGCAAGCTCCATTAACCATACATTAACTGAGAGTTTCTTGATTGTCCATGGCAGTAACTTTACTTGTGCACGCCTCTCATTGTACTTTGACGTAGCCTCACGATTAACTTCAGGATGGTTTTTTGAGTACTTTTTTACAGACTTTCTGTTAATCTCGGGGTTGTTCTAGGTATATTTTTTAACAGCCCTTCTGTATACTTCTGGGTGGCTCTCGGCATATTTTTGAACAGCCCTTCTGTTTACTTCTGGGTGGCTCTCGGCATATTTTTGAACAGCCCCCCTGTGCACTTCAGGGTGGCTCTTGGCATATTTTTTAACAGCCTTTCTATGCATTTCAGGGTGGCTCTCCGTATTTTTAGCAACAGACTCCCTAACCTGCTTTTTTCGGATGGAATCAGTGAATCTTTTCCTTCGTTTTCTACCTCTAGATTTTTGAGGTGTGATCACTGTTACGATTGATTCGTCCGAACTCTCTAAGGGAGTTTCAAGGTTTGATAGGATGGGCTGAGAAGAGCCTGGTTGGACTGCAACAGGTTCATAGACACAAAGGGAAGATGGGCCAGGTTTGGATGTAATAGGGTCGGTGGGCATAGATTCAGAAAAACCAGGTTGGGATTTTAATGTTGAGGCATAAGATTTTGAGGTATGTAGACTGTTTTGAAAATAATTTGGTACATAAGGTTGTTCGCAAGGTATAAGAACGTCAAAGTGCCCTGCCATGTCATCACCAGAGAACTTAAGTCTTTTTATTTCCTGAACCTCATCCCCATAACAGGCTAAGAGTTTTCTGTCACGAAAGAGCTCGAACTTATAAGGAAAGACCTCTGCTGCAACCATGAGCTCACAAAAGGTTCCATAGAAATAAGGCTGTGACATGTCGGCGATGTACTGACGTTTAGTTCTGTAAGGGACTTTATTTATGGTCAAGGTGTAAGGCTTAAGTCTGCGCCAGTTGTTAGACACGTGACGCACAATGTCAGCGCGCACTCGGAGTGTTAGTGAAGCTGTACAGTGGACCAGATAAGATAAAGAGGAGAAAAGGCAAGCCCCGTCCCCAGTGATCTTTATGACATGGTGAGGTACTGCCACACCATCAATATCGAATTTTTCAATAACCATTGTCGTGCAACTGTTCAGAAAAAATATTAAGATGAATAAAGAAAAATTTAGCTTTGTATTTTAGAAGAAGAAGATGAAGATTATTTTTCATACCATGAAAAAATGATGGTATGAAAGGATGTGAGGCAATCGAATACTATGGTAGCAAATAGTGGGGCAAAAGAAAATATTTAAGAAAAAGTAGGTAGTATTCAGAAGCAATAAGCAATGGACAGAACTGAACAAACAGCAAAGCAGTGTTCAGGTCAAAAGCGTGTACTGGACTGATATGAGCCGAGCCGTACTGCGGTGCGGTGCTGGTGAGGTGCGGGGAGTGGGAGGGAGGGCAGAGGTCAACTGATAAGAACCGGCCTTCTAGTGAACAGCCAAGACTGCTATCGCTAATTTACAATCAGCTGAAGAATCATAGTATCAAGTTTATTTGTGATCTGTTGTCTAGGTTTAGAAAATATACAACAATCGTCAAGTATCGAGTTTTTGCTGTTTGGTTTGAAACGTGATTGAAATGGTTTTTTTTTATAAGCACTTATGCAAAGTATAAAGAGTTATAGTGCTGAGCAGAACCAAACTTGTTGTAAAATGTTTATTACAGTTCATTTAAGACCTAAAAGAAAGCTTAGCACCAATTTTAGTTGCGATCTGCTTTGTAAGTTCAGAAAAAACGTCCCAGAATTCATCTTAGACCTAAAAGGAAGTTTAGCACCAAATTGTCTTTTAATCTAATGTTTAAGTTCAGAAAATTCGAAAATTAAACGTCGCGTTTTACGCGGTTTGGTCGAGAACCCGATTTAATTTTTTGAAACAGTTTCTCAGAGAGCACCTACAACTCTAGAGAAAGCTACATACCAATTTGCATTCGAATCCGTTCCTTAATCATAATCCGTAGCGAAGCACGGGTACTTTATGCTAGTTCTTTATAGTGCTGAAATGACCCGAACTTTGTGAAAACTTTTTTCTAGAGTTCATCTAAGACCTAAAAGGAAGCTTGGTACCAAGTTTTGTTGCAATGTGATTTGTAGGTTCACAAAAAATACATAAATTTAAAAGTCGCGTTTTTCGCGCTTTGGTCGCGAACCTGATTGAATTTTTTGAAACCGTTTCTTAGCGAGCACCTACTACCCTACAGAAAGCTACGTACCAAGTTTCATACGAATCCGTTCGGTGGTTTTTGAGATTTCGTGTTTAGTCAGTCAGTGAGTAAGTGAGTGGTATTTGGCTTATATATGTATAGATAATTTTCAGTTGATTCAAATTTCTTGTTTCGTGCTCATACATATTTTTTTCATTTGAGGAAATTTAGGTAAGTTAATTTTTATAATTATGTTTATTCAAACTATAATGTAATACACGTGTATTGTTTCTCTTACTTTAAAATAAATATAACAATCAGCATATTTTTGTCACTTCCTTCATGTGGGGCAGCAGTTTTACCCGCATTTTTATGGTTAAAGTTAATGATTGTTTACTTGTTATATTCAATATAACACCAATATTCAACACCAAGTAAATAATTACGAAAAAAACTTTCTAATTTATGTAATGTAGCCAAACAAAATGGAATAAACAAGTGGAAAAAACTTATATGAATTTTCAAAGTAACACATTTTAATTTCACTATTTTCTGAAGGACTACGATGTATTTTAAAAATATAGATTTTAAAAGCAGTAGGTAGCCTACTGTATTCTTGTTACGTTTAAAATGCTACCTCATTCAAAAAATTTTGATTTGGTTTCAATGTTATGGGAATATAATGTTTCAGACTATTGCTGCTATGGGAATAAATCCAATATGGATGCCAGCTTCTGCAGATTATTAAGCAAGAATTCTCCTTTGAAAACTGTGTTTATGAACCACCAAATGAATAATATCCGGTACGTGTAAAAGAATATGGTTTGCAGGGATGCCTTTAGTCTGCACCCTGAACTGTTCATTGTATCAAGTATTTTGCTATAAAGGCTGCTCCAAAAGTGATCGTTGGTTTACGAGGTAACGTACAACGTTCTGTATTTTGTGCCAATCACCTCAAAATTCCTCTTGTCCCTCCTTGTCTCTCACAGTCGCCTCCCCTTCCACTTTCACTTCTACTTTCGCGGATCAAAACGCTGCTTGAGTGACAAAGGGATTATTAGGAATATTTATGACGGTCTGTACCTGACCCCTTAGGCTATAAGGATAATCTTTATTTTTAACGCAACGACGGTCTGTACTTTTCAATATATAATAGTTGTGTTCTTTACGGTAAAAAACTTATTTTATTTTTTATACCTTACTAATTCAATATTAATATTCCCAAGTTTCTCGCCCCCCCCCCCCAAGCATCTTCACGCCCCCCCCCCCTGAGAGTCACGTCTCATAGTTGACAGCTCTAGTGAATAATTTAGTCACAATCGAGCCTCCAACTCTACCTGGTGTTGACTTAGGAACTACTTGCAACTTCATTTATTATCAGACTGTTGTCGTCTACCTTCAAACCATTGTGTGATATAAACAGTTGTATCGGTTGATTATTCTTCCCCGCTTGGCTACCAGGCAGCTCCAGTTATCCTTAGCGCATTGTTCAGCTGAACATAACTTCAAAAATACTGTTTTGAGTCTACTATACACTATACAGTTCATAATAAAAATTAAAAAATGTGAGCCTTGTTAAAACTGTTAATAATAGGTATATCGAAATGTATGGTTTTATTAAAAAAAATCGAATAACAGTTTAGTACTCAATAATTGTTCAATTATGTGCTATTCCCAAAAAACCTTTAATATTATCTTTGAGCACTCACAAAAATATTTAACTTATTGTTAATTTTGTATTTATTGCTTAGTTTTTAGTAATGACATTTCACAAATACTTACTAAAATCATTACATTTCGTAAATATTTTTAACATGTCTACGTATGGGCCACCTAGTTACTGTAGGTTACAAAAGCAATATATTTAGTTAGTGGTAATAATATTTAAACTGGATCTAAGTAATTTATTTTAAACGGTTAGAATTTAGTGAACTAACTGTATGGGGTAAATTGGCAAACATTTCTTCACTCTGAAGTAAATTACTTGAACACTCATATTATTGTTTAATTTTGAAATACTTATTAACACATCTGAAGGGCTCAAATAGTTAGTGTTTGTTAGTACTAAGTTAATAATATTATATTCTGAGACAAATTCCCGGAGGAAATTTATAAAGCAGCCATTTCACACCTAATCATAGTCTACATGTTGGGGTGAACTCCTTACCGTGAAATAAACTGACTATACGTAAATAACTCTCAGTAGGTGTGTCAAGCATGTTATGATTTTTTTTTTTTTTTTTTCACTTTCGAAAAATTCACTGAACAAAATTAGTAAGATGTTTTACTTATTTGTTACCAAGTGTAATTTACTATCATTGGACCTTTTCTATTAATTCACAACGACTACTTTTCCATTACTTCACTACCACTACTTTTGTATCGCAATTACAATTAGGACTGGTGAGGTTAAGTTAGGTAGCTACTAAAGTTAATCACAAACTGGTAAATCCAATGATTGACAAACCACCGAATGCGCTCTCCGTGTGTAAGTTCTTGGAAAGCGTTAATATAAGGCCAGTGATACCGGATTCCTAGCAGATAAGGAATACCACAGTGGACGTAAAAATGATTGGGGAACAGTTTTTAGAGCAATATAATAATTATCAAGTGGTAGTGCATTAACGGAAACAAAATGAAGTATTGGTAGTCAATAGCGGAAAAGATCCCTATCATTAAATAAATATGGAGACAGAAAATTTTTATTGTAAGTTTATCAAAGAGATTCTTTTATTAATAACATAAATGACACTATAATTTTGACAATTAGTCATAATCATCAATGATTTGTTTCTTGTTTACAAAAGTAAAAAGTTTTGTTTGTTATATTTTTGATATTTAAGTCATACATTGGAGTTATTGGTAACAATGCCCTTAATGATTCCAAAAATATAAGTGAGGTGTTTTTTATATCTATAAGAGTTACCAGGATTCAGAGCCTTCTGTCAGAGTCTATTTAATAATACCATAACAATAAAAAATGTTTGTCATCAATGTTATTCATTTTGACAAGGCACAATTGAGAGTCATGTGCCGTATACTATTTGATACCATAACAATAACAGTTGTTTATTATAACTGTTATTCATTTTGACTTTAAATAAAATAAGTTAGCTGAGCTCTTGTTTTACTAGGTGAATTAAGGGCTAAATATCCCTCTCTAACACATAACCTGGAGACCAACTGCTTAGTTAAGGGTGAATTCCGAACCACCACCAGTGACCGGGCAGGTGGGATGCGTGTGACACCCATCATAATTGCTGGCCTTATGATGGATATTGACCCACCCCCCATACACTTATAATGGTATTGGCCCACCCACCCACCCTTATACTCGAATGGTGGTAGTGATGGAATCGCTCAGACGGTTACCCATTAAAATAACAGCCACGCTCAGTGTTATTTGACGCCATTATCTAGTGATAACGCCGGAACGTTCAAGTTATGGCCACTGGCACTAGCAATACAACTGTATGTGCATGGGTGGGTGGACCAAAATGTACTTACCACTAAATAGTGAATTCATTCATTTCTCATTTTGCAACATATTATTCAATGGCTTTAAAATATATATTTTTCCTCGCATTTTTTTCTCTGAGACATTATTATATTATAATATATGTCAAACAGATTTTTCTACCATGGTCACGTAAGTATTTTCATGTTTTAAAACTAAATATTCTAAATAGATTGTTAAACTTTAAATAATGTCATAATATAAAAAATAACGATTTGAAAATTATATAAAATAACATTATATTTTAGTATTATTATTTTTGAAATGTACGTTGTGTTTTCTCTTGTATTCGGTTTCTACCGAATTGGTATTCTAAACCCCATTAATAAAGTATTTATCTCATAGTAAACTGCTTCTAATCACAACTCCGCACTTAATCTGTTTGCTACTTTTGTAATATATATTGTAATATATACAATTGTAATATATACAATTTATTGTATATTTATTATATATACACTTAGCTTCACTCGTTGGGGGCTAGGCCACAAGGAGACTGCTTTAGCTCGGCATAAGAATTTTGGCCCACTAATCAACTCTGCTTGTAGCCCCAGTTTTAGATCTTGGCCTGTGATCTTATGGGAAAGCTCGGTCTGCGGCCTCACTTGGAAGCTCTTCTGCAGCCCAATTTTTAGACAGATCTTGGCAGGTGGCTCCACCCCTTGTGAGGGAGCTCAGCCTTCGGCCTCAACAGAGATCTTTGTCTGTAGGAACGTTTTAGTATTTCGGCCTTCGACCATAATGGGGGACTTTATGTTTCAGACTTAGAATATTGTGGTAGTAAAAAGTTAAAGGATTTAATTTTTACTATGTGAGGTAAGGGCTAAGAATCCCTCTCTAACACTTAACCTGGAGGGTATCGGATTCTTAGCAGATAACTAATACCACAGGGGACGTAAAATATATTGGGGAACTGGTTTTAGAGAAATATAATATTTGTCAATTGGTATTGAAGTAAAAGAAATAAAATAAGTAGTGATAGGAATTAACGGAAATATCCCAATATTTAGTAAGCCATGCATAACTGAAATGAACCTTGAATGATAACTCCCAAACCACAAAAAGTGACAGGTCAGACGGTCAGACGGGGTCCTTCACCTGTTACCCACCCTAGGAACAGCCACGCTCGATGTTCCTTGGCCCCGTTATCTTGCGATAATGTCGAAACTCCCCTGTCAAGGCCAATAGCAATAGATAGTATAGAACTATGTGTTTCAATTTTCTTAAATTAGGAGTTATTATTATACCATTGTTTTGGTTTTCTTTACATTGCTTGCTAACATTTTTCAAGAATAACCTGTCGTATCACCATCCTAAGCTCTTCTTTTCGTGTATTGATTAGTGTAATTTCCTCTGGTTGGCTGGCACCGGGATATTTGTTATCCACATTTTTTAGCTCTTTTAAACTATTTTTGCATGTAGAGGCTATAACAAATGTTTGTGCAAAGTTTCATGGTTCAAAGCCTCATAGGTTGTGAGAAAATGTGATGAGTCAGTTAAACAAGTCACATGTATTTAACTTTTATTTAGTGATATATAAGGTTACGCTAGTGAAAATAAGCAAATTAAATCTAATGAATTCAAAGTGTAATCTTAAGACTTCATTTGCCGAAGAGGCTTAGTATGCTTTGTAAGGTCCATTGTTGGTAGCCTACAAAGCTTTGTTGTGGCCTCACGTTGCGTTTAGTACACAGCTTTCAGTGATACCCCTTGATATAACCAGGGAAACCAGAACAAACAGTAGCTGACCTACTATCACTGTAACTGTATCTTCAAAATCGATTTGAAAATCCATTTATAAATTGTACAATTTATACATAAATTCAGTCAGACTTATGTTAAAAGTTACAAGTATAAATTTAATGGCCAATAGATGAAAGGAAACTTCTAATTATATTCCATATTCTAAGTCATATTCCAGTGCGTCGATAAATTCAGTGTCACTTAGTTTACTTTTATAAATATTACAGTCACATTTATTGAATTTTTACTGTTAAAATACGTCATTTACTACTTACTTATCCTCTTTCATAAGCCTCCTTTGTAGTAGGCTCTGAAGATGTAGTGATGTCCACAGTTAACTTGGATAGATTATGCCAAGTTGGGTGAGGTGCCTCCCCCCCCCCCACTAGGTTTTGGTGAGGAAATCATCTAAACTTTAAATCATTTTGATTTTAAGGAGTTTTTAAGTTCAGCTTTAAATTTTTCTGGTTTATTTAAGAAAGAAAGAGAGAAAGAAAATAATCTTTATTCAAACAGCCACACAAGCCGCATTATAGCGTCATTATGAAGTACATTTTGTCAAAAAAAATACTATGGGGTTTTTTAAATTGTTAGAATAAAAATAACCCTATATTATACTGACAAATCAATGTTATTAGCATGTGGTGGTAGGAAATAGGGGAAAGTTATTTTGAGAATTCCCCAACGCTGTAGTGGCAGCCCTGCACCAACAACTCATTAATCTGTTTTTCAAAGCTCCGCACACTATTCTCACCCTTTAGAGAATCTAGTAGTGAATTGTAATGCCTGGAACCATTACATACCAACTGTATTTCATAGAAAGTTGTTTGATGTAAAGGAACATTGATGTTATGATTAGGGCGAAGATTGTATTTGTGGTCGTTCTGGAGTGTCTGAAAGGTAAGCTTGTTATTTCTAACAAGAAGCACAAATCTTTTTATGTAAATAGAAGGAACAGTCAAAATTCCTTAATGATTACTTAAGGAAACTTAAGATTCTTAAGTTTTGTGGATAGGGCCTGAAAAAGTCTATTAAAAAACATAATTCAATTTTGTTGCTAACTGCTGAGTTTTTGAGTATAATAAAACAAAAACTACTATTACGATGTCTTAAATTACTAGATAGATATTAAATAACTAGCAAGGGTTTTCCCTAAGCTTTTGTCTTTGATTCTTTCTTGAAAACCATTCTTAACGTTAACAAATAACTACTGTTGCAAATAAAATGTATAGAAACACAACTTTCTTGAACATGAAATCGTTTAAGCTGGTCAATCAATATACATCCGTTAAATTTTGTATTGTGGCATTCTAAAATTAAACTGTTTTATGTTGATGTAGTTGGTGGTTTAAAAGTCTCTAACCTGAGGCTCCAAGTACGAAACGCACCACAAAAACGTTGAATGACTCATTTAAATGGTATTGTGTCCTCACACCCTTAGGCGAAAGCAGAAAAAGCACTTATGCTAGTCAATTATTCTAAGGTGTCACACATAGCCTGGATATAAATGGTCGCTCCCTTTTTCCTGTTATAATTGTTTGGTTATCACATGGGACCTGATTTGCACTTTCAATAATAGCTATTTTATTTTTGAAATATATCTTATACTTTATGGAACACAATTATTTAAAAAAAATATTAACTATCAAATTGTCTATGGAAATAAATAACGTTGTTGGGAAGGCATTTCCCTATTTTTACCACCCTGTATAATGAACATAATGAACACATACAGCCAAAAGCTTCGCTTTTGGAAGGTCTCTAATTTTTTGTGGCATACATTTCTACTTGAAAGTTTTGACATTCAAACCCAGAACCTCCAGTTTTGGCGCAGACTGTACTAAAATTTGTTTAATTGATTCCCTACATTAGTTTGAATTTGATTTATTTGTTAATGCTCAAACAGAGTGTTACCTTTATACTGCTTACGTGACTTATTCTGATTTATTTGTTAATGCTCAAACAGAGTGTTACCTTTATACTGCTTACGTGACTTATTCTGATATATTTGTTAATGCTCAAACAGAGTGTTATCTTTATACTGCTTACGTGATTTATTCTGTTATATTTGTTAATGCTCAAACAGAGTGTTACCTTTATACTGCTTACGTGACTTATTCTGATATATTTGTTAATGCTCAAACAGAGTGTTACCTTTATACTGCTTACGTGACTTATTCTGATATATTTGTTAATGATCAAACAGAGTGTTACCTTTATACTGCTTACGTGACTTATTCTGATATATTTGTTAATGCTCAGAATGTTACCTTTATACTGCTTACGTGACTTATTCTGATTTATTTGTTAATGCTCAAACAGAGTGTTACCTTTATACTGCTTACGTGACTTATTCTGATACATTTGTTAATGCTCAAACAGAGTGTTACCTTTATACTGCTTACGTGACTTATTCTGATATATTTCAGTTCTGAATTTATTTCATCATATCTACACATATGTCTAATTATTTTGATTTCGGTTGTCATTTACAAGCATAATATATTTATTCTGAATTAATGAATGAAATAAATATTCAATAATAGTTTCACTTTTTGTAAAATCAGCTAAAAATTACAAAAATATATTCATTACTATCATTAAGTTAGTTTTCAGGATACCTTCTCTATATACAATTGAGTTGAAGTTAAAATATCCTAGTTTTATAAATTTATTAGGTTTCTGAAATGCAGATCTATGATTACAGTTTTATGAAATAATGATTACATATCACAAATTTATTCATTGAAATTATTTTTAAATGATAGAGATTGGATACGAAATTTCTTTAAATGAAATTTTATTATTTTTAGTATTTTTAACAACAAAATAAAATTTATAATACAGCGTTTCTCATGTTGAATTTTCATTTGCATTAAAATACAAGTAATTTTTACTGTTTTGTGTAACTACTGGACCATTAAAAATATTGGTAATTTATTGGCTTATTAACTTAATCATAAAGTATTGAACATACATATAGATAATTTTGAGATTGAGATAAATAGATCAAGAATGAGTTTACCTGCAAATTCTTTAAATTCTGACAAACTGTATTTGAATTGCAAAGGCAACTAAGGGAATTAACGAAGGCTCTTTCATGTTTCAATAATTCAATTTAATTTCCCTTCTTCCTCGGATTTTTCATTTAATGCTCGTATATTCTTCTTGTGGTAACTTGAAAAGTGTTTAAAAATAGGTTATGCTAACACTAATATAAATAAATACTTTATTTATTATATAATAAATAGGTAACTTTTATTTCAAGATTTCAAATGGACAATATAACAAAGGTAGGTACTGTTCCTTTATTATAATAGGCAACAAAACAGCCTCGTATTCTTTAGTTCCACATAGTTGAATAAATACATCGAATTTTTAGTATAAGTATCATTAGTTGTCATTGTATTAATTGGATTTAGTAGGTTTGTGTAAAATTGAGTCTGTGTGTTTCTGTTTTTATATCACCATGTTGTTTATAAATTTTTGACTTGTTATGATATTTATGAATATAGATAGTATACTGTAGTAAATTATTATTTATTCCTTTTCTTATAAACCAGAAAGAGTTTTAATTAATAAGATGACCAAGAGAAAATGTTCAACTTAAATCTGTAAAATCTAGAACTTCTTTTTCCATGTAAAAGTATCAGTAGGCGATTGATTCCCTCTAGTCATACAAACATATATATATCTTAGGTTTAGGATTGTATTAACATTTGTTATACGATAAATAGAAGGGAAATCGTATGACATCTAAAATATATGGCTTTCAATGTTACCAAAATAAAAAGAATTGGAAATAAAAATTGAAAATCAGATTGAGCATTGAAAATCTCAATAACAAAGATGTCTAAAGCACACATTACTTGTTTCTTAACGTTTAAAACATTTATATACCATCACATAGATAGTTCAAGACTTCGTAATGACATTTATCTACCATCACATAGATAGTTCAAGACTTCGTAATGACATTTATCTACCATCATATAGATAGTTCAAGACTTCGTAATGACATTTATCTACCATCACATAGATAGTTCAAGACTTCGTAATGACATTTATCTACCATCATATAGATAGTTCAAGACTTCGTAATGACATTTATCTACCATCACATAGATAGTTCAAGACTTCGTAATGACATTTATCTACCATCACATAGATAGTTCAAGACTTCGTAATGACATTTATCTACCATCATATAGATAGTTCAAGACTTCGTAATGACATTTATCTACCATCACATAGATAGTTCAAGACTTCGTAATGACATTTATCTACCATCACATAGATAGTTCAAGACTTCGTAATGACATTTATCTACCATCACATAGATAGTTCAAGACTTCGTAATGACATTTATCTATCATCACATAGATAGTTCAAGACTTCGTAATGACATTTATCTACCATCACATAGATAGTTCAAGACTTCGTAATGACATTTATCTACCATCACATAGATAGTTCAAGACTTCGTAATGACATTTATCTACCATCACATAGATAGTTCAAGACTTCGTAATGACATTTATCTACCATCACATAGATAGTTCAAGACTTCGTAATGACATTTATCTACCATCACATAGATAGTTCAAGACTTCGTAATGACATTTATCTACCATCACATAGATAGTTCAAGACTTCGTAATGACATTTATCTACCATCACATAGATAGTTCAAGACTTCGTAATGACATTTATCTACCATCACATAGATAGTTCAAGACTTCGTAATGACATTTATCTACCATCACATAGATAGTTCAAGACTTCGTAATGACATTTATCTACCATCACATAGATAGTTCAAGACTTCGTAATGACTTATTTTCGTACCTCAAAACAATTAGGTTTTATCCAAGACACAAAGAAGAGAGTTTGTAAGAAGGCAGAACCCTAAATCCTGTTACACAGAAGTAAAATACACCGAGTTCTGAGTCAGTTACATTAAATATTTTGGATAAACACTTTTAAATCTGACTGTACAAGAGTGCAAACACTTAAGCTGACTTGTTGGAAGTGGGTTTGTTGGATCATTTAATAATAAATCAACGCAAAACCACAGGTGCACTTTCTGCATATATCTGTCAAAGCAAATCTATTTATTTAGTAAAATAACAAAGTAAAAATTCATCAAATGTTTTTATTGTTTGACAATTGTTTGAACTCAGTATTGTTTTAAAACACGATATAAGAATCTTGTTTTACGGTATAGTGTATTGATTTTCTAAAAATATTCTTATAAATTTTGTTATTTTGATTAGGTTTGTGCGTATGCCATATACCATATATAACATTTGTGTAATTTATAGAAATGATTTAATTTCGTAAAAGTTATTTGAAAGAGTTATACTTTAAATTAAGTTACAGTTATACATATAGTCTTAGTAATTTTACTAAAAGTAAAATATAAAATTTGAATCATTAATAATTGAATAGCCGAGTAGTCATATTTGACATTGTTGAAAGTTCCATCGGTCACTAATTGACTTCTCTGCCATTGTCAAGAGACTCAAGTTTGTACTTACCAAACTGGACAGAGGCGTAATGTAATTGAATAGCCAAATAGTCATAGTTTGACATTGTTGAAAGTTCTATGGGTCACTAATCGACTTCTCTGCCATTGTCAAGGGACTCAAGTTTGTACTTACCAAACTGGAGAGAGGTGTAATGAAATTAAATAGTTCAATAGCCAAGTAGTCAAAAATTTACCATTGTTGAAAGTACCATGGGTCACTAATTGATTTCTCTGCCATTGTCAAGGGACTCAAGTTTGTACTTACCAAACTGGAGAGAGGTGTAATGAAATTAAATAGTTCAATAGCCAAGTAGTCGAAAATTTACCATTGTTGAAAGTTCCATAGGTCACTAATTGACTTCTCTGCCATTGTCAAGGGACTCAAGTTTGTACTTACCAAACTGGAGAGAGGTGTAATGAAATGAAATAATTGAATAGTCAAGTAGTCATATTTTGACCATTGTTAAAAATTTGATGAGCTACCAAATGACTTCCTATTTTCAATGGAATCTAGTTAGTTACGTTATTAGTTATACTTCAATAAGACACTTTCTTTAATTTAGTGTAATATATATATATATATATATATATATATATATATATATATATATTACAAATTTACATGGATCTCCTCAGTAAATTACTATTATTAATCTTTTCAAAAATATTAATACCTTTTCAAAATACATTACTTTGGTAAAGCAAATTTATAAAAAATAACAAATTAGTATTCTTTGAACATATAAGATGCCCTATCCAATTTAATTGTGAAAACCCCAAAGATTCCCATATAGTTCGAACAATTCGAATATAAATGCTCGTATTATGTTCGCTTTTCAACAATTAATTCGTAAAATGTTAAATACTTTTGAGTCCACGTACATAGTTGGATTATTGAGCGTTATTTACAATATTATTTCGACGCGGCAAATAATTTTAGATTTATCTGTACCATTGGATTTAAAAACTAACAGTCACAAACGTTTTATATACACCAACACACGTTTTACAATAAATATCAAGAGTGTTTAGTTGAAGCGTTTGTTTATCCTGAACGTGTTGTGAAAATTGTTGGTGATTAATTATATTATCGGTCCTCTTAATATGAACATTGGGACCAAGCAATGATTTCTATCGGCATGGACACGAATATAAAAGTTTGGGTTGACCATGTTGGGTGGTAATTAGTGTCAGGATGTTGTGTAGGGGAGAGAGAGCTGAGTTTCAGGCTTTTCAATTAGCTGACAAACAGACCAATACTTCGTGCCTTGGATTCTACGTAAATTCTGATTTTCAATCAAAACAATTTCCCGCGCAAAATTTAACTCTTGAGACTTGCATTTTCTAAAATTCATTAGTTCGTCCAACCAGACCGCAATGGAGACATTTTTACTCCCAATAATATCAGAAGCCCCGGGACGAGAGAAGAATGTTAAAGTATCACCTGCAATATCTTTCAAAATTTTCTTGACATATGAAGAATTTATATTCCTTTTTGTATTTTCATTCGAAAATTCATCCAATGTGTCTCGAACCTCTGTACAAAAGTCGGTTAGTAACAACAGCTCTCCGTCTTCGATTTTTTTACTATGTCTATCATATACAGCGCAAACACTACTTTTGATGTCAAAATCTTCTTTCTTAGGGTTTTTCACACTCTCAAGCACATTTTTACTAGTGTAATTCACATAACACTGATGATGGTACCAAGCACCAACTTTGTGGAGTTCATCTATTGATTCTAATAAATCCCTAACCTCCAAGTCATTTTTCAACTTAGATGCGGCGACCACTTTTTCTTTAATATTACTCTTGTCATTTTTCACCTTACGAATCTCTTTTTTCTTCTTATTTCGTATTTTTCTGCATATAAAACAACGATTAATCCAGTCGAAAGTACTTGCCGGTACATAAACGTTCGGTCTTTTATCGGGAGTTGAATCATCTGGCATGTATACTGATGTTTTGCGCTTCTGGTTGCCTTTGGACATTTTTAATATTAATAAAACCCTGAATAACTAGCAATGTTCGATAAATCACAATAAGCTGAATGTTTTACCCCGAAAACACATACGTTTTGTATCGCGGTAGAACACAGAACAAACATAATCAGCAAAGTGAATTGTTGCGACGTTAACATGCAAGATCAAACACGTTCGTCCACCGCTCGGACGTTCTGGCGCGAAAGAATAAATTTTAAAAGTGATGAATTTCCATTTATCGCAAAGATAGCCAATTATACATTTTTATACACCTGCACAATATTTCATGATTCTTTCTCAAAATTACAATCGGGAGGGAATTTCGCTGATTATAATTTTTTATTATTTTATTTTCATAATAGATCAGTGAATGCGCGATTTGTAATGCTCAAGATCAAGAAACATCGAAAAAGAAGTCAGATATTGTTGATCAGATCTGCAGATCCCTAAAAAATCTCAGAACATCAACCTGCACACGAGAAGGACTTGATCGGCTCCACGACGCGGGGCGTCGAGCGCTGGCCGGGCGTAGGCCGGGCCCGCGGCTCAACTTCAACCTGATGTTTCTCAAAGACAGATGGATGTGTAACCT
>JAQJVL010004574.1:0-43501 GCA_035578905.1 Stictocephala bisonia
AAGTACAGTAGTTGATATTCCTACTTGCTCTACTGATGAAGTCGTAACCATGTTCAGAAGTACAGTAGTTGATATTCCTACTTGCTTTACTGATGAAGTCATAGCCATGTTCAGAAGTACAGTAGTTGATATTCCTACTTGCTCTACTGATAAAGTCATAGCCTTATTCAGAAGTACAGTAGTTTATATTCCTACTTGCTCTACTGATGAAGTATAGCCATGTTCAGAAGTACAGTAGTTGATATTCCTACTTGCTCTACTGATGAAGTCATAGCCATGTTCAGAAGTACAGTAGTTGATATTCCTACTTGCTCTACTGATGACGTCATAGCCATGTTCTAAGTACATTACCTAATGCATCAATTATGACAATACAGGAGTGCTATGAGAACATTAATTTCTTCTCTATCTAAAGGGAGTGACAAATCCTCTGGAATTCAAAGGTATATTTTATGTAAGGTTTCCTACCTATCTATACATAACAGATGTGGATTATAGAATTCGAGATCGTTATCGGAAATGTTAATAAATTGTAACAAAATATTTAAGAACAATATAAAAGAAACCAACTTTTGTTGTGTTACTTATCCATTTATTTTAGTTTATTTTTAGTTAATGAACATGTTAGTAAATAAATTGTTTATTAATACACATGTCAAGCTTTACTAGATGGTAGATTCAAGGCCACTAATAAATAAAAGCAACTATGTATTAGTTTACTTTTATGGATTGGTTTACTGATTGTATTTGTTTTTATGGCTTCAGATTTAATTTTGTATTTTAATTATTAGTTTCCAACGATAAAAATATACTTGGACCAAATTTTAATGCATCTTGGAAATTTAAACATACGATCAAGTAATCATCATGCATTTAATTGAGATTATTGATTAAATATATATTAAAATGTGTACTAAATAACCTCTCTTTATATTGATATATCATATAAGCAATAATATACCTATTTTAACAACTTTTTTGGAAATAACATTTAATGAGAAAACGTGTTTAGAATAATACAAAGAGAATATGCACTTTAGGTTATATTTATGAATACATTGTTCACTATTTTTAAAGGCTGTACAAATGTTTGAAAAACTCTGTGTGAGATGCATATTCAGTTTACATAGTTCGTTCCCTTAAAATGCTTAGTAATAAACAATATTTTCAGGGAACATCCATAGAGACCTAATTATAAATTATCAGAACCTAGCAGACCTTTATCGTAATTTACTGCAGTTTTTATTCAAATTTGTTTGGAACTAATCATCTGTCATTTCCAACCGTTCCCAACGAATGAAGTTTTTCATTAGTTGAAGTCGACTTCATTATACATTTAAAAACTTACGGGAGTCTAATTACACTAATATTTCCGTTAGAAAGTAGTTATTTTTAAATCCACACAAAAATATTTTTAAAATCCTGAATCCCCTACAACAAAACGCATTAGTGTTAAAATATAAAAAATGGTTTTAATCACAACAGAGATTGTACATTGTTTTCTATAAACTGTACGTTTTCCACGTCGTTATGATTTTCAAATATTGCTCTTTGTTGAAATAAATCATTATGACATCTAATATGAGTTTTGATTTCGAGAGGATTGTTAAAATGCTTACTCAACCTTTAAGACTGTATGATTTTAAAATGTTCTTATTTCAGTAATTTTTACCCATGACATGTACAGTAGATAAGTTATTTCAGTAATTTGTACCCACGACAAGTACAGTAGGTTAGTTATTTCAGTAATTTGTTCTCAGGACATGTACAGTAGATTAGTTATTTCAGTAATTTGTACCCACGACAAGTACAGTAGATTAGTTATTTCAGTAATTTGTACCCACGATATGTACAGTAGGTTAGTTATTTCAGTAATTTGTACTCATTCCATGTACAGTAGGTTAGTTATTTCAGTAATTTGTACCCACGATAAGTACAGTAGATTAGTTATTTCAGTAATTTGTACCCACGATATGTACAGTAGATTAGTTATTTCAGTAATTTGTACTCATTCCAAGTACAGTAGGTTAGTTATTTCAGTAATTTGTACCCACGATAAGTACAGTAGATTAGTTATTTCAGTAATTTGTACCCACGATATGTACAGTAGGTTAGTTATTTCAGTAATTTGTACTCATTCCATGTACAGTAGGTTAGTTATTTCAGTAATTTGTACCCACAATAAGTACAGTAGGTTAGTTATTTCAGTAATTTGTTCTCATTCCATGTACAGTAGGTTAGTTATTTCAGTAATTTGTACTCATTCCATGTACAGTAGGTTAGTTATTTCAGTAATTTGTACTCATTCCATGTACAGTAGGTTAGTTATTTCAGTAATTTGTACCCACGATAAGTACAGTAGGTTAGTTACAGTATTTCAGTAATTTGTTCTCATTCCATGTACAGTAGGTTAGTTATTTCAGTAATT
Organism: Stictocephala bisonia; assembly: GCA_035578905.1. NCBI lineage: Eukaryota > Metazoa > Arthropoda > Insecta > Hemiptera > Membracidae > Stictocephala > Stictocephala bisonia. The sequence continues at coordinate 2,429 of JAQJVL010004574.1, forward strand.
TGTACTCATTCCATGTACAGTAGGTTAGTTATTTCAGTAATTTGTTCTCATTCCATGTACAGTAGGTTAGTTATTTCAGTAATTTGTACTCATTCCATGTACAGTAGGTTAGTTATTTCAGTAATTTGTACCCACGATAAGTACAGTAGGTTAGTTATTTCAGTAATTTGTTCTCATTCCATGTACAGTAGGTTAGTTATTTCAGTAATTTGTACTCATTCCATGTACAGTAGGTTAGTTATTTCAGTAATTTGTACCCACGATAAGTACAGTAGATTAGTCATTTCAGTAATTTGTACTCATTCCATGTACAGTAGGTTAGTTATTTCAGTAATTTGTACCCACGACAAGTACAGTAGGTTAGTTATTTCAGTAATTTGTTCTCATGACATGTACAGTAGGTTAGTTATTTCAGTAATTTGTACCAACGATATGTACAGTAGGTTAGTTATTTCAGTAATTTGTACCAACGATATGTACAGTAGGTTAGTTATTTCTGTAATTTGTACTAACGTTATGTACAGTAGGTAAGTTATTTCAGTAATTTGTTTCCGCGACATGTACAAAAGGTCAGCTATATCAGTAATTTGTACCCGTGACATGTACAAAAGGTTAGTTATTTTAGTAATTTGATCCTGGCAACATTTTTTTATTAAAGCTGTTTTTTACAGTAGGTTAGTAATTTCAGTAATTTGTACCCGCGACAAGTACAAAAGGTTAGTTGTATCAGTAATTTGTTCCCATGACATGTACAGTAGGTTAGTTATTTCAGTCTTTTGCATCCGTGACATGTACAGTAAATTAGTTATTTCAGTAATTTGTTCCCGCGACATGTACAAAAGGTCAGCTATATCAGTAATTTGTACCCGTGACATGTACAAAAGGTTAGTTATTTTAGTAATTTGTACCAGCGACATGTACAGTAGATTAGTTATTCCAGTAATTTGTTCCCGGGACATGTACAAAAGGTTAGCTATATCAATAATTTGTTCCTGTTACATCTACAGTAGGTTGTTATTTCAGTAATTTGTATCCGTGATGTGTACAGTAAGTTAAGTTGGATTGATATATTTCAGCTGTTTGTTACCAGAAGGGAAACCAGATAAAATATATTTCAAAATAAAAAATATAAAATAAATTAATATTCACGTTTGTACCACCAGTGAATAATATTCCGGATAGCTTAGCAATTTCAGTGGTATATGTAAATGCCAAATACCACTGACCACTGCATCTAAAAAAACTGAACTTCCTTGACTGAATTGTTGTTCAATGATTGGTCATATGTTGTAGTTGTGGAGTTAGAATTTACTTTGAAACATTTTTTGTGGTTCGAAATGGCAGCTCATATTGACCTACCAGTAGTGTACCGGGTCTTGGACCGGTACAGTTTCGTTTTTTTTTTCCGTCGTCTGCCAGGCTGCCTGAGATTCGCTTTTGCCCGGCGTTTTGCGTAGTTGGTAGCCGTTGGCCCAGTTCCGTTTCGTTCCGTGTTCCAGCAGCTTCAGTCCGGTTGGCCTGGCTGTTCAGTTGTCTTGTGCTGCCTGCAGAAATAGTCATGTTCAGATAGACAAACTAAAACGTAAGTGTTCATTTTGTAAGTTTTAATATCTAATCACCCTTTTGGTGAAAATATTTTGTTTAAATAATATTAATCGTTCTTACTTGTGTTTTCAGAGTTTTGTTAAATTTATATTCTTTGTCTAGATGTTTTAACCTAGGTTCAAGCCATGTGCTCATTGTTACCTTTTCGACTTTAATTGCTTTATTGTCTCTGGTTTCATATTTAATAGTAGTTCTGTATAATGTTTTGTTGAGCCTTTTTAAGTTGCAGTTACCGATTTACCATCTTTTTGTTCATGGACAATAACCTAGCCTATCTTTAGTTTGATTTTCATGTTATGACAGATTGCTCATGTTTCAATAGCCTAGTTCTCAGTTTGTCATTTTTAGTTCCATATACGTAATTAATTCTTTTATAATTTGTAATTTGTCTTAAATCTGTTTTCCAACATAATTTTTCATAGCCTAAAGTTAATCTCTCCCTCCAATCATGTATAAGTTTGTCTCTTCATGTTAAGTTTTGTTAAATCAGGCACCCTTATATTTTTAGTTGTTATGTGTAATATCTTGTTGTGATGGCTGGACTGTATTTGATGTGCTGTGTGTTGTGCCTTACAGTCCAGGGTCCTTGAGTGGGACTTTCAACCCTCAGCCGGTCGTCCGGGCAATGTTCTATCATCTTCACTGCTAGCCTGGCCTGAGGACCATGTTGGAGCCTGGAGTTGCCCACTACCCGCCCTACATCTTTGGTGGTAGAAGTCTTCAGTCCTCAGGTCAGTTCGCTCCATCTTTTTTCCCGGCGGCTGAGCTGGGGGTTTTGCTGGTTAAATTTTTGTAAAAGAAGAAAAAAAGTTTGTGGAACTGTTTAATTTGTGGCCTAGGCCTAAACTTCTAAACTGGGACAAAGTGATGGATGAAACAGCCATGGGGACTTATATATTTTTTTTTTATTGAAGGAAGGAAAACTTGAAATACCAAAAGAACTTTTTGGGTGTTAATATTTAATTAGTTTATATTCCTTGTTATTAATTAATTAGTTTTATTTGTTGTTATATCTTTTAGATTTTATAGTTGTTAGGTCCCTATGGTTAAGTCATGTTATTTATTTATATGTTTAGGCCTAGTGATCGTTATTTATTTTCTCGTTGTTAATTGTATTATTGATGTCAGGGGATAATAGAACGGTACCGTGTTAGATTTTCTTTTAAATTATTTAATTTTTAAACAGTCACCAAAAGGGGATTATTGTTCTTTTGCTTAACTTTTAATTCGGAGCTGCCCAGGGATTCCGGCTTACTCCCTGGCCCGGTGGGATCAAGGGATGCGGGCCAAATTGCCGGTGTGATTGGTGATACCAAAAATTTTATAATTTTCTTCACTTTTAGTTGGGGCCTATTAAATTTTTCTTACGTTTTGGGGTGTCTCAGGCTAAACTGCAGATAGGCCATGTAGTTGTTAATTTGTTAATTTTGGTATTCGTAGAGTTTGTTGTTTTTGTAGCGTTAAGTGTTTTGGTAGCTTTGGTCGTTATATTGTTAAATTTTGTGTGTTTTGTTATTTATTTAACTGCCAATTATTGTTGCGGCTTTCTGCCTCTTTTTATTGTGGCCTTCTGCCGTTTTGATTAATTAATTATTCTGCTTGCTTGATAATAAAATTAGTTTTGCTCAGCTGCCGAGTGTTATTTTGACCCTCCAACTGCCACCCGTGATCCCATCGCTCGACTTGTTTTGAGCCATCCCCCGGTTGGCACGCTTTCCAGCTTTGGTGGGGGGGGATGGGTCTCAATTGGTAGCAGAGCGTGGTTCACTGCTACCTTCTTCACTGCTCAAAAAAAAAAAAAAAAAAAAAAAAAAAAAAAAAAAAAAAAAAAAAAAAAAAAAACAATTGAGACCCATCCCCCCCCACCAAAGCTGGAAAGCGTGCCAACAGGGGGATGGCTCAAAACAAGTCGAGCGATGGGATCACGGGTGGCAGTTGGAGGGTCCAAAATAAAACTCGGCAGCTGAGCAAAACTAATTTTATTATCAAGCAAGCAGAATAATTAATTAATCAAAACGGCAGAAGGCCACAATAAAAAGAGGCAGAAAGCCGCAACAATAATTGGCAGTTAAATAAATAACAAAACACACAAAATTTAACAATATAACGACCAAAGCTACCAAAACACTTAACGCTACAAAAACAACAAACTCTACGAATACCAAAATTAACAAATTAACAACTACATGGCCTATCTGCAGTTTAGCCTGAGACACCCCAAAACGTAAGAAAAATTTAATAGGCCCCAACTAAAAGTGAAGAAAATTATAAAATTTTTGGTATCACCAATCACACCGGCAATTTGGCCCGCATCCCTTGATCCCACCGGGCCAGGGAGTAAGCCGGAATCCCTGGGCAGCTCCGAATTAAAAGTTAAGCAAAAGAACAATAATCCCCTTTTGGTGACTGTTTAAAAATTAAATAATTTAAAAGAAAATCTAACACGGTACCGTTCTATTATCCCCTGACATCAATAATACAATTAACAACGAGAAAATAAATAACGATCACTAGGCCTAAACATATAAATAAATAACATGACTTAACCATAGGGACCTAACAACTATAAAATCTAAAAGATATAACAACAAATAAAACTAATTAATTAATAACAAGGAATATAAACTAATTAAATATTAACACCCAAAAAGTTCTTTTGGTATTTCAAGTTTTCCTTCCTTCAATAAAAAAAAAATATATAAGTCCCCATGGCTGTTTCATCCATCACTTTGTCCCAGTTTAGAAGTTTAGGCCTAGGCCACAAATTAAACAGTTCCACAAACTTTTTTTCTTCTTTTACAAAAATTTAACCAGCAAAACCCCCAGCTCAGCCGCCGGGAAAAAAGATGGAGCGAACTGACCTGAGGACTGAAGACTTCTACCACCAAAGATGTAGGGCGGGTAGTGGGCAACTCCAGGCTCCAACATGGTCCTCAGGCCAGGCTAGCAGTGAAGATGATAGAACATTGCCCGGACGACCGGCTGAGGGTTGAAAGTCCCACTCAAGGACCCTGGACTGTAAGGCACAACACACAGCACATCAAATACAGTCCAGCCATCACAACAAGATATTACACATAACAACTAAAAATATAAGGGTGCCTGATTTAACAAAACTTAACATGAAGAGACAAACTTATACATGATTGGAGGGAGAGATTAACTTTAGGCTATGAAAAATTATGTTGGAAAACAGATTTAAGACAAATTACAAATTATAAAAGAATTAATTACGTATATGGAACTAAAAATGACAAACTGAGAACTAGGCTATTGAAACATGAGCAATCTGTCATAACATGAAAATCAAACTAAAGATAGGCTAGGTTATTGTCCATGAACAAAAAGATGGTAAATCGGTAACTGCAACTTAAAAAGGCTCAACAAAACATTATACAGAACTACTATTAAATATGAAACCAGAGACAATAAAGCAATTAAAGTCGAAAAGGTAACAATGAGCACATGGCTTGAACCTAGGTTAAAACATCTAGACAAAGAATATAAATTTAACAAAACTCTGAAAACACAAGTAAGAACGATTAATATTATTTAAACAAAATATTTTCACCAAAAGGGTGATTAGATATTAAAACTTACAAAATGAACACTTACGTTTTAGTTTGTCTATCTGAACATGACTATTTCTGCAGGCAGCACAAGACAACTGAACAGCCAGGCCAACCGGACTGAAGCTGCTGGAACACGGAACGAAACGGAACTGGGCCAACGGCTACCAACTACGCAAAACGCCGGGCAAAAGCGAATCTCAGGCAGCCTGGCAGACGACGGAAAAAAAAAACGAAACTGTACCGGTCCAAGACCCGGTACAACCTCCCTCTGCAAACCTCAACACACCCAGGCAGGGGAGCAAACTCGGTACCTCAGGGAACCCAGAGAAGACGAAGACCTCCGAAGAGTGGTGCTCCCAGGACGTCCAAGAGAAACTAAGAGGGGAAACCCCTCGAACAGGGAGCAAACTACCCTGACTGTCGGGCCCGACAAGAACAAAAGAGAGAAAGAAGACTCTCTCAGAACAGCCACCTAGGGCGCAGAGGTGATCAATCTCTTTGCCCCAAGAAACCCCCAGGAACACCAACTCCTGGACCAACCGTTCCCCGGAAAGCCTTAAGCTGGGACACATGGGCTTTCCTAAACACCCTGCCTGACTGGGGATCAACCAGCAGAGCAGTCACCGGTGACAAAAACCTATCGATGCGGTGGGGACCAGACCACCGATAGCACAACTTTGCAGCTCTTCGTTCCGCGGCCGAACTGACCGGGTGAGCCTGACAAAGAACCAGATCTCCAACCTGAAAAGGGTTAGGAGTACGACCCTTATCATACCTCCTCCTCACTCTCTCTCTAGCACGTAGCAGGCTGCGCCGAGCAGCCCGCCACGTGGACACTACGTCAGTGGCACCTGGCGTAGGTAGAAGATCCTCTAACCTCCACAAGTTGGACAAAGGGTTGTTAGGAGGGTAGCCATGTAGAATCTCGAAGGGAGTGGCATTGTGACTCTCATGCTTGGAAGAATTAAACGCAAGCTGGAGCCAAGAGAGACTCTCATCCCAGGTGTTCTGCTTCTCAGCATGGAAAGTAATAAGGGCAGACCGAAGATTGCGGTTGAACCGCTCTGCATGAGAAGGCTGTGGGTAATAAGGAGAGGTAGTCACATGCCTGATACCATTGCCAAAACAGAACCTACGAAACTCATGGGAGGTAAACTGGCTACCGTTGTCGGACACAAGAGTGGAAGGCACACCAAAGTGCTGGAAGAGTTGGGACTGGAGAGCCCGGATGGTGAGCTTAGCCGTGGCACTCCGAAGTGGGAAAAGCCAAACGAACTTCGAAAAAGCATCCACACAAACAAGTAGGTAGGAGCTACCTGACTTGCTACGGGGAAAAGGACCCACGTAGTCGATGAACACCTTCTCAAAAGGACGCTCGGCCACCTCAGAAGATAACAACCCTAACCTTGCATTCTGACTAGGCTTGCTGAGAGAGCACAGGTGACAAGCCCGCACTCTGCCAGCAACATCCCGGTCCATGCCCTTCCAGATGAAGTACCTACGAATCTTAGCGATGGTCTTATGAATGCCAAGATGACCGCCCACAAGGGAAGAGTGATAATACTGAAAGACCATCGGTACTAGATGACTAGGCAGCACTACACGGGGTTCACCCCTCTGTCGAGGACGGCAACAGAGTACCCCTTTGGACAGAAAATAGGGAGGGTGGGCACCTCCCTCTTGAAGCTCACCTAAGATGACGGACAGCTCGGGATCTTTCTGCTGATGGGACAGTAGGTCGTCAAAAGCCAGAGGAAAATCCAGAAGAACAGCACCACACTGAGCAACAGCCTCAGTCGGTGGATCACTGGGTTCATGATACATGCGGGAAAGAGCATCCGCGATGACATTCTGGGTACCCCTAAGATGTTGGACTCGGAACTTGAAAGCAGAAATTTTGACCACCCAGCGACCAATTTTCCCAAGCTGTCTGGGATGGGCAAGAAGCCAAGACAGTGCCTGATTGTCTGTCTCCAGCAAGAACTCAGCGTGTTCCAAGAAACGCCGAAACTTGTCCGTACCAAAGACAACAGCCAGACACTCTAACTCATAGATGGAAGAAGCTTTCCTTTCCTGGTGAGACAACGTCCTCGAAGCAAAAGCGATGGGCTGCCTGACCCCATCAAACTCTTGAGAAAGAACAGCAGCAATGGCGGAGGAGGAGGCATCAGTCTGAAGAACAAATTCTCTGCTGAAATCAGGCATACGCAGGACAGGAGGTTGCATGATAGCCTCCTTGAGAGCATCAAAGGCAGTCTGCTGAGCTTGGCCCCACACAAAAGGGACACCTTTCTTTCGCAGCTCGTTCAACGGGGCAGCAAGCTCGGCCACGTTAGGGATGAAGCGACGGTAAAAATTCACCATCCCCACAAAACGGGCAATCCCCTTGGCATCTCTGGGAGGAGGAAAATCCCGAATGCCCTGGGTCCTCGCAGGATCTATGCAGACGCCTCGAGAAGAGATAAGATGACCCAGAAAAGAAATCTCAGGACGAGCAAAAGTGACTTTCTCTGGATTGACGGTAAGGCCAGCTGATTTGAGGCGACTAAGAACTTCCTCCAGATGTTGCATGTGTTCCCCGAAAGTCTCACTGTAGACAAGAAGATCGTCCAGGTAATTGAAAACAAACTTGAACTTCACATCATGGAAGATGGAATCAAGCAGACGAGTAAGAGTCTGGGCACCCACAGCAAGACCCATAGGAACCCTAGTGAACTGGTAAAGATTCCAGGGAACACAGAAGCTAGTCATAGGCCGTGATTCCTTCTTCAATGGAATCTGATGGTAGGCCTGGTTCAAATCGAAAACACTGAAAAACTTAGCCTTACCGAACCAATCAAACGCAGAATGCAAATCAGGCAGAGGTACCGAGTCAATAGCGACCTTAGCGTTGAGCCTCCGATAATCCATCACCAGCCTAGACTTACCATTAGGCTTGGGCACAAGAAAAGCTGGACTGGCATAAGCAGAACGAGACGGTTCAATCACACCCTTGCTCAGAAGCTCCTCAATCATAGCCCTCATAACCTCCATCTTTGGGGGAGCAAGTTTGTACGGATGACTTCTAACTGGCTGAGAATCGGTGAGGTGGATCTCATACTCCAGAAGAGAAGTGACCCCAAGCTCAGCCGTAAGCACATCAGGAAACCGCAAACACAGCCTCCTAATGGCCTCCGCCTGCTCAGGGGGGAGATGACCAACTGGATCCACCTTGGGTTGTTCGGGCTCACAACCCACCTCTCTGACTGCAGGAGGGCAGTCAGAATCACCTACTAGAGGCACCAAAACTCGCCGATTAAACTTGAAAAACATCTGGCGCTTCTGGAGGTCAAGCACCATACCACTCTTAGAAATGAAGTCTGCCCCTAGGATACAGGAAACCGCCAGGTCCTTGGCAACAAGAAAACCCCACCTCCAGGAAAATCCTTCAATCTTAAACTGGAAAAACGCCTTCAGAAGAATAGGTAGAGGAGTTTGGGATGCCGTCCAGCAAGTAATAGAAGAGGGCTCGGTGTGCCTGACAAGTCCTAAGGCGTCAAGGGACTCAAAAAGAGAAAGGCTGATGATACAGCATGCCGAACCAGAATCAAGAAGGGCTCGACACACCGTACCACCAAAAGAAACAAAAACGCCAGGACACACCGAGGTGACCGCACTAAGTCCCAGGGAAGCCATGCCAGCAAGGCCCGAAAAATCCCCGACAATCCTGCTATGGGCACGTGTCAGAGGCAAATGGCCACGGTCAGTCGCAACAACGCGGGGAGCTACTGTGGAGGCAACCCCCCGCGCTGAGCGTTTCCCGCCCCACGACCTCGAGCACGTGGACAGTCACGTCGAATGTGACCAGGTTGGCCACAAGCAAAACACACAACCGGAGGCCGAGAACCACGACCCTCCACTGGCTGACTCACACCTACAGACATAGCCGGTCGACGGGTGGGGAGAGCACGATGACTCTCAGAATCCCTCCCTTGCTGGTCTGAGAACTGCACGCTGCGCGAAACAATGCACAGCTGATGCAGCTCCCGAAAAGTCGAAGGAACACCAGCAAAAACCAATCTGCACCGTTCTTCGGGAGAAATGCCATCCAGGATGACACGAACGGTGTCAGCTTCAGAAAGGGTGAGGCGCAACGCTTGACGAGCTTCCTTGACTGAAGAGACATAGGCTGCCAGAGACTCGCCCCTACCCTGCGACCGATAAAATCTGTCCATGACCATCCTCTCCCTGAGTCGAATGGGAAGAAATGACGAAAGTAACTCTCGATGGAACGAGTCCACCGAGGCATCACTGGCCAAGACAGAACTCAGCAACTCCCCAACGGGACCTCTGCAATAAGGGAACACCAGACGAAGCAAGTCCCCAGCCTGCATGCCGGGCATCTCACTAAGTCTGAGGAAGGCCACCAGAAACTTAAGAAGCTCCTCAGGATCCATCCCATCGATCACAGGGAGATTCTGGATCATGGGCGTGAGAGGGTTAGGCAGCTTGTGGTAGCTCAGCTGCAGAAGAGCAGGTGAACCCAAAGAAGTAGTAGGAACGGCAGCTGGAGCGGAACCACAAGCAACCTCAACAGAACCGCCTGCAGGCTCAGAAGGAACCTCAGGCACAGTGAAAGCCGTTGTCTCAGCCTGCGGCCTCGACACGTCAGGCGAAAGTGCGAAAGCAGGCCGCTGACCCAGACCCGTAGGAGTCGTGGAACCGGAGAGTGCCTGAAAAATCTCATCCAGCCTAGACACACTCTCCAAGATCCACGCCCTATCCGATGGTTCCAACCCCGGTGCCCGGTTGACCAGCCTTAAACGGGCAAGCAGATGCCCCAAACGTGCAAGGCGGCAGGCCCGGTCACGACCTACTGGAGGTTCAAACTGCAAATCCTCTAACACCCCTTCCCAATCTTCCACCTTACGTTTACAAACAGACAACTCCTCACCAACCTCCAGTAGATCAGACCAATCCACCGCCGTACCCGCGGACAACTGCTCCCGCAGCAACCTCTGGAGATTCAAAACATCCCCTTCCGGAGTCACACCCCGCGACCTCAATTCGAAAATCAACTCCTCCTTGACTAGGAGCGCAACATTCTGCAGATAGGCCATCTCGCAAAACAAAATTCTCAACAGTATACACAAAAAACGACAACTCCAGGGTCCAAGACGAACTAAACCCTCAGCCTACCGAGCCACTGCCGACCACTCCAATCCACCCATGAAACCCATCCAACAAAGTAACCAAGCGGATTGCCTAGGTTTTTTTTTTTTTTTTTTTTTTTTTTTTTTTACAAAGTTAAATGATTTATTTTTTTTTTAATTGTTTTTCTTTTTAAATTATTTTTATTTAATATTTTTTTTTTTTTTTTTTTTTTACAATACCAAGACCCCTTGACGGTAGGTCGGCCAACCATGGCCTACTATCTGGCAAACACCCACCGTCAACAACCAAGAGAGATTTTTTTTTTTTTTTTTTTTTCTTTTTTTTTTTTAGGCAACCACGCTCTGCTACCAATTGAGACCCATCCCCCCCCACCAAAGCTGGAAAGCGTGCCAACCGGGGGATGGCTCAAAACAAGTCGAGCGATGGGATCACGGGTGGCAGTTGGAGGGTCAAAATAACACTCGGCAGCTGAGCAAAACTAATTTTATTATCAAGCAAGCAGAATAATTAATTAATCAAAACGGCAGAAGGCCACAATAAAAAGAGGCAGAAAGCCGCAACAATAATTGGCAGTTAAATAAATAACAAAACACACAAAATTTAACAATATAACGACCAAAGCTACCAAAACACTTAACGCTACAAAAACAACAAACTCTACGAATACCAAAATTAACAAATTAACAACTACATGGCCTATCTGCAGTTTAGCCTGAGACACCCCAAAACGTAAGAAAAATTTAATAGGCCCCAACTAAAAGTGAAGAAAATTATAAAATTTTTGGTATCACCAATCACACCGGCAATTTGGCCCGCATCCCTTGATCCCACCGGGCCAGGGAGTAAGCCGGAATCCCTGGGCAGCTCCGAATTAAAAGTTAAGCAAAAGAACAATAATCCCCTTTTGGTGACTGTTTAAAAATTAAATAATTTAAAAGAAAATCTAACACGGTACCGTTCTATTATCCCCTGACATCAATAATACAATTAACAACGAGAAAATAAATAACGATCACTAGGCCTAAACATATAAATAAATAACATGACTTAACCATAGGGACCTAACAACTATAAAATCTAAAAGATATAACAACAAATAAAACTAATTAATTAATAACAAGGAATATAAACTAATTAAATATTAACACCCAAAAAGTTCTTTTGGTATTTCAAGTTTTCCTTCCTTCAATAAAAAAAAAATATATAAGTCCCCATGGCTGTTTCATCCATCACTTTGTCCCAGTTTAGAAGTTTAGGCCTAGGCCACAAATTAAACAGTTCCACAAACTTTTTTTCTTCTTTTACAAAAATTTAACCAGCAAAACCCCCAGCTCAGCCGCCGGGAAAAAAGATGGAGCGAACTGACCTGAGGACTGAAGACTTCTACCACCAAAGATGTAGGGCGGGTAGTGGGCAACTCCAGGCTCCAACATGGTCCTCAGGCCAGGCTAGCAGTGAAGATGATAGAACATTGCCCGGACGACCGGCTGAGGGTTGAAAGTCCCACTCAAGGACCCTGGACTGTAAGGCACAACACACAGCACATCAAATACAGTCCAGCCATCACAACAAGATATTACACATAACAACTAAAAATATAAGGGTGCCTGATTTAACAAAACTTAACATGAAGAGACAAACTTATACATGATTGGAGGGAGAGATTAACTTTAGGCTATGAAAAATTATGTTGGAAAACAGATTTAAGACAAATTACAAATTATAAAAGAATTAATTACGTATATGGAACTAAAAATGACAAACTGAGAACTAGGCTATTGAAACATGAGCAATCTGTCATAACATGAAAATCAAACTAAAGATAGGCTAGGTTATTGTCCATGAACAAAAAGATGGTAAATCGGTAACTGCAACTTAAAAAGGCTCAACAAAACATTATACAGAACTACTATTAAATATGAAACCAGAGACAATAAAGCAATTAAAGTCGAAAAGGTAACAATGAGCACATGGCTTGAACCTAGGTTAAAACATCTAGACAAAGAATATAAATTTAACAAAACTCTGAAAACACAAGTAAGAACGATTAATATTATTTAAACAAAATATTTTCACCAAAAGGGTGATTAGATATTAAAACTTACAAAATGAACACTTACGTTTTAGTTTGTCTATCTGAACATGACTATTTCTGCAGGCAGCACAAGACAACTGAACAGCCAGGCCAACCGGACTGAAGCTGCTGGAACACGGAACGAAACGGAACTGGGCCAACGGCTACCAACTACGCAAAACGCCGGGCAAAAGCTAATCTCAGGCAGCCTGGCAGACGACGGAAAAAAAAAAACGAAACTGTACCGGTCCAAGACCCGGTACAGTAGGACTGGCTAAACATGGTGAAAAACCTAGTATTCCACGGATTCTGATACAAATGGGCTAATATACACCCTCTTGCACATTTTTCTAGACTACTAAACTTTTATATTTACGAGAAAAACAGATGTTAATCGTACAATTACAAAACTTAGTATTTAAATATAGCCCTATAACCTGACAGGATATGGTTAAAACTGTGTAACAATCTGCCGTTATGATACACCTCCTCAGTGTCTGATTACTTTCTTTAGAGATTGAAGCTTAAATTTGGCACGTGGAATCTCCTTATCGTTTAGATGTGCAATAAGCCACTTTAATATAAATAGTGGCTATTCAATAGTGTCTTCTATTGTGAAATGTTAAATCAATTCCACTGAAATATTTGTGCCACTTTGCTTCCTCCTAAAATCACCATGGAGGGGTTTCTAGTCTACTAAACGTTGTTATCTAGGAGAACAACCTGATTTCAATGAGAGCATTAAAAAATAAATTAAAACACAGGAATAGTCTGGTCATAGCACATACCCAGTACCACCGTTCATGTATGTATGGGTAATTGGGTGTACCAATAACGCCGTACGTTTATGAGCGGGTACGTGGGCCAATACTGTCGTACATATATGGGTGGATGGGTTGGCCAATACCATAATACGTATATGGGTGGGTGCGTGGGCCAATAATACCGTACGTTCATGGATGGGTGGGTGGGCCAATAATAATCTACATGAAATAATCTTATTAAGACTTATTTCCTCTTAGTTTCATCGCTATATTTAAAAACTATTTGCAATAATACACTAAACATTAAAAGTGAAGTAAAGAGGCTGTTGGCCAAGCTTTTGTAATGACGTGATAGGTTAGAGAGAACCATGGTGAGAAGGATAAGCAAGCGTAAAGAACCAACATACAGCAAAGCATGAGCGTTCGTCTAGTTTATTACAACTTTTTGTCACAATATTACTCAAAGATACCCTTATACAAGTATTTAATCAGTAGTTTGATAGGCCTAAATTTAAAATTATTGATCAACTATACATAGGTTAAATATTTGGATAATTTCACAATATGTATACGAACGTTATACTGTATATGTTTTTTTAATATTTCAATATGCAAAACTATACCAATACAGCACAATTTTTAGAATTTTGCACAGTTAAAACCACATAAAAAGTAACATAAATAATAAATCAATTGTTATGATAAATTCTTAAATTATATATTTATATAATTAATGTAACTTGATGAAACTTGAATAATAAATCTAATCACGTGCAGTCAAGGACATGAGTGAAGACCGACCTCTTGACCGTGTGTGTGGAACTAGTCCTTAAAGGACCCGAGTGTTGGGTGCTTATCTAAGAACTCCTATTAATGAAGACTTTAAATAATGATAGATAATTTTATAAAAAATTAAAGATAATTAAATAACGAAATGAACTATTCTTTAAGATTTATAATCACGAGATGCGTTAAACCATATTGAACACTGTTTCCATGTATACAAAAAATTTGTTTTTACTCAAAATACCAAGAATTGTGATTTTTAAAATGGATTACAGTAACCAAACTTACTTGTCCTAAAAATGTCATATTTTAAATATTTATTGCAAAGCCCATGTCACGATTCTTTGAAAGCAGCTTACAAGGACAGCTTTAAATAACAATTCCACAAAATAATACAGCTATAAATAGTAGTACTACTTAGTTGATAGCTATAAATAGCATATTCACATAGTTAATAGCTATAAATAACAGTTCCATATAGTTAACAGCAAAAAGTAGCAGTTACAAATAGTTCATAACCATAAATAACAAATTCATATAATTGATGGCTATAAATAGCAGTTCCTAAACATTTGTTTTTTCCTTAAATTACCAAGAATTGTATTTTTTAAAAATATTAATTAGTTACAATGATCCTAAACACGTTATATAGCAAAATATCTTATTTTAAATATGCTTCTATTCTCCTTGTTCGTCAGTGATGTGGTGGATGTACTCGACTCCAACTGTCTCCTGTTTGCTGACGACTTGAAGATTTTTAGAGTTGTTCGCTCGGGTGAGGACTGCTCTCGATTTCAGCAATGTCTTCGGCGGGTCGAGGATAGGTGTACCGATAACTGCATGAGGCTTAATGTTAATAAGTGTGTGGTGGTTACATATAGTAGAGCTAGAAGGCCTGTGGATTATAATTACTGCCTAAGCAACCTGCCACTCGCTAGAAGCGACAGCATTCGTGATCTGGGGGTTGTATTGTGTGTAGATCTGAGTTTCTCACGGCATATCGACGAAATTTTTTCTAAGGCCACCAGAGTCTTGGGATTCATCATGAGATCCTCCAGGTGTAGACTGAGTATAGAGGCGCTTCGCACACTGTACATTCCTTTGGTGAGGTCGAAACTTGAATATTGCAGCTCTATATGGTCACCCCACCAACAGTGCTACATCGATCGTCTGGAGAGCATTCAGTGCCGTTTTCTAGGTCTCATCGGATGTAGGATGGGGTACATAAACCGGGATGTACCTACTCAGGACATAAGAAGGTTTCTTGGACTTGATACCCTAATCAGCGATGGCATGTTTCTATTCAAGATACTAAGTGGACAAACCAACTGCCCTGATCTGCTTGCGCTGATTGACCTGCATGTCCCGCCACCTAGATCCACTCGCTCCAGTGTGCTGTTTGCTCGTCAACACTGTTCCACGAACTATGAACTTTATAGCCCTCTGCCTAGACTGCATCGACTCGGTAATCGACTCTGCCCATATGTGGACTTCTTTGATTGCGGTCCACGGGATGTCAGGAGGATTGCGTCTTCGGCTCTCGAGGAACAGTGATCTCGCTCTGCTATGATCTAGTTGTACTGGTCTTGTGTAGCGTCTATTTATCTGTTCAATGTTATCAGATCTTTCTACTAACTAGTCAATATTATTCTGCTATTCTTGAGCATTGTTGTTATATTGCATGTATTGTTATTGTTTGCGCGTTGTTTTTGCTGTTGTCTAGTAATCTATTCGTAAGATTACTCGTAGTATATTTATTGTATTGATATTGTTACTAAATGTTTAACTAATGTTAAGTCGCAATTTAATTATTTCCTTTCCATTAGCTTGTGTTGTTAGTCTATTAAGTTGTTGTGTTCGTTATCTTCTGTTATTTATTATTATAGTTATTTATTCTAGATCCTTATATTATTATTGTTATCATCATAGTATTTATCTTTTCATTGTCACATTACAAATTCATTAATATATCCTATCATTACAAAACATCAGAGTCTATGTAAATCCCTTATCTGCCTTTCAATAAAATTACGCAAAAATAAAAACAAAGTAAAAATGCATGAGGAAAGGCAGAAGGGAGGCAAAATTAATTAGGCTAAGTTAATCGTGTTATCCTTTCACATTTTACTCGTAATTATATTTCACATTCGTATTGTCTTTATTTTCAATTTATCAATACTGAATTATAATTTCAGCATGTCAACCTTTTAAAAATGGTGTAACCGTAAATAAATAAATAAAAATACTCCCCAGACAACCGCCTATCTGTTAACTACTGCGAATATAAATCACAGATTTACAAACTTTTACTTTTGGACTGGAGAATTTATGTTACAATAATTTAGTAAATTAAATATTTTAACAATTTTGCTAAAAAATAAAATTTCTGTGGTTTTATGACCTAATAAATAGGTAAGAAAGAAATGAAGTGCTAATGTAATAATGAATGAGCGTTTAGTCATCGTGGCGCCTCAGAGGGGTGTCTTACGTTCAATTCCCTAACTGTTCTATTGGTCTGTATTTAGTTCGTTGAATAAAGGTCACTCACAGGCTTGTGGGCCATGTAAACTACCAGATGAAGTTTAGTTAATGTATAATTCTTTACAGATAATTGGAATGTGAGACAATGTGAGTTATTCGTAAAACTTGGCTAATAATGAAATAATATTCAAATAAGATTAGTAATATAAAAAAAAGGATTAAGCATATGTTTTCTATCACAAAATGATGTTTAAGGTCTTAATCAATTACTAAATTTTAAAATGCTATTTGAAATAATGAGGGGTTTTATAAGAATCCTAAAATAAAAGTATTAAAAAAATGTGATCTCTTTATTTCATAAAATATTATCTGTGGTAAAATTTACACGTATATTCTAAAGTTATTAGTCATACGTATACATGTAACTATATTTTATAACTAAATTTGTAAAGAACTTCGTATCGTTGATGGATTAGTATTGTTGAATAACGGGTATTCAGTATGCATTATACCGAAATAGTAACAGATGCCATGTATAAATTCAGCATTTGTGAAACCCAAGGGCTCATATATTCAAGTATAATATTGTATTCAGTAACAGTTTTAAGTACAATATTTTACCAACCAGAATGTAAACATATGTTGCAAAACATTTAACTGTTGGGGTGTAAACAATATCTAGTGTTTACTTTTGACAAATGAATATTTACAAATACACTTTAAAAAAATAATATTTGTCATTAATGAGCAAAAACAGAGTACCAAGTAGAACAGAGGTCATGTGATGAATATAATTAATTATGAGTAACATCCCTACTATATTTCCTTTTGAAACCATAATTTCACTGTAGTTGAACTTATAATCTCTATAATAAAAATGTCCCACTGGCGAGCTTATTACATTTAATTGCTTGACAATGTTCATAGAGATGGTAATAAAATAGAGATTTGATTACACATATTTCATTATAATGACTAATAAAATGAGCAAAGTAAATAAATGGCCATATTTTATATAGTGTTAAAAGATTAAGCTATAAAACTTACTAGACATTCAGTGTATTGATCAAAATAACATAAAACGCTTCGTACCTTAACATACAATGAGAACTTCAGTTTTATGTAGCTGTGGTGGTTTAAAATATTGCAAACTAATAATCGCATTCAGATTCGTATACTTATTTTGAAACTAAAATATTGTAAATGTATCTTTATTAGAGAACAAACATTTATCCAACCATCTTTATCTATTTCAAGCCCTTAAACTAACTAATTTTACTGATTTATACGTTAAAGTTACATAATAAGCACGAAGCAGTATTTGCACGAAAAGTATTTATTTTTTTTCAAATTGTAGTCCATATGCATGACTGAAGTGTTTTTCTATTAGTTATTGCATTTATTATTAGAATTTCTTTAGTTAGTTGTGCATTTTGAGGATGATCCACAAGATGATTCTACTGTCCCAATGCTATTGGGTTTATATCATGTTTTGTGGAAAGAAAATAAAATAAAAATAAAATTAAATATACTGATACTATTCTGTGTACATGAACAATCTAAAGTTAAAGTTCGTCTTATTTTGCCGGGCGAAGTTAGGGCTAAGAAGCCCTTCTCTAACACTAAACCTTTTTCAGGTTTAGATCAACGACTTTACTTGACTTTTGAACCACGGGAGCGGCAGGACAAAAACTGTTACTGGTCTTATCGGGAATCGAACCCAGACCGACTGCGTGGCAACCCATCGTCTTAGCCCCTTAGCTAATGCCACTCCAAACAATTAGGGTTATACAGTACATGTATAATATAACGAAATTTATTGATACATTTGTTAATGTGTAAGATGTACTTATCATAAAAGTGTTAATGAAAGATAGTTTTATTGATTATATTTTTATCTATATTTGGATACCTAATTCAGGAGGAAATTTTTCGATCTCTCATGGACTTGTCAGCGTAACAACACAGAGCCCACATGTCTTTACTTGCTCTGTTGAATGTTAGAATCTCGCTGCTTTTCTCCATCTCTATTGCGGAATCTTCTAATTCTGAAACTAATCAGTCTACAACCCGAAGGCATTTGAGTAAGGATTGTATTTGAGCAAGGAAAAGAAGAGCCATCTCTAAATTGCGTATGGAGTGGGTGGGAGGACTATCAAGGACAAGGTACGGAGAGAAAATGTGATAAACTACTCGAAACAGTCCCAATACTCAGTTGAAGAACTTACCACTTTCATAGAATCTGTTCTAACAAATTTCGAAGTACTGGGATCGTTTTATGAAGGAAAATAAGTGACAGAGTTTCAGTAGTAATTGATACAAATATGTTAATATTCAATATCACCAACTTGATGAACATTTGTTACAAGTACAACTTTTATAGTATGTAAGAAAATCTTTTATGTACTTCGGGACAACACTTTGTACACACGTGATGTATGTACAAAATAATGCGTAAGAGACGCTTTTGTTGTATGAGCGTCTCTTTGAATAATCCAAATTTATTGCTACTTACTCCAAGCCAAATAGTAGTCTACTTTAATTTGATTGAAATTCTAATATGCATTTTCAGGTTGCTTTCACAATATTGATATTTCACAATTACTTTCAGAGGACTATTTTTTCGTATCAGAGGAAATTATACATGCGTTCCTCATTATACTGTACGAAAACAAAATTTTAACTCTTAACCCTTATCACATATCCACTCAAGCCATGAAAAGGACGTAAGCCTATAAATTTATCTTGATATTTAGTTTTTATTTCTGTATATTAATTTCAAGTTCTATTAGGTGAGTATGTTGTTACTACATTTATGTATTCTCATTTTACTGCTTTACACTCTCAGTGAGGGAACTGATATTGTTAAATGACTTTTGTTATGTATTATGGAGAAACATTATACCAGATATTTGTTAGCATTTATTGTGCTATATTTTTTAGATGCGTCATGACTGTATTTTATTTACACTTAATAATATTTGATATTTATATTATTTAAAAGAATATTATTTAATGACTCATTTATATTCTGGGGTTATATTTTGGGTTAATGGAAGAAAGGACTTATCCCCTTAACTTAAAGAGAGAGACACACACAACCTGAGGACACTCTACCACCCTTAAATTTGTATTTAATGAGGAACTCCTCTCTCTATTTAGTATTTTAAGTTAATTTTTCAAAAGCCATTGGGAGAATAAATTGGCGTGTTCACAGAAGAACATAAAGCCAAAATACCGTTGTTAGGAAAAAAGTGTAATTTATTTACTAGAAATGTTAATTCCTTATAAAGGTCCTGCTAGATGTTACTAATTCAATTATTTTTGAAGATACCGGACATTTTACTAACATTCTATTAGGTCTACTTGTAATAGAAGAAAAAATACATGTAAGATACTAAAAAAGTGGCCATGACCATAATGGTAGTAACAGTGGTTAAGGAAACAAAGGAAATAACAATCTAGCTGGGGAAGAAGGACCTTCAACGAAAAATATCACCATTGAGAACAGGATCGATGAAAGATAATAATGATATACAACCAATTTAACATAAGGCTCAACAGTTGCGCTTTACTAGACAAGTATATATGAAACTATAGAATGTTGTATTAAATAATTTTTTTAATATTCCCTCGTTTTTGGGAAGTTTTTAAGAATAACTCTTTCCTTATGTGATATCAAACTTTGAAGGTGAGATATTGTTACGTGCTTCTAATACACATGACTCGGTTTACGATTCATTACGACCTTTCTGACGATAGTAACTTCCAGATCCTCATAGTACAGCAACATTTTCAATCTGTTTCCCAAATTCACTTTTGGTTAAATGAAATGTTACTTAAAATATCTATACAATTCATAGAACATTTTCTCATAGAATTAAAAAAATAAATAAAAAACATTAAGTATGACAATATGTGGAGAAATACGTGTGTTTCACACAAACCAAGGCCTAGTACTGAAATAACAGTACTGTTAATGTGTTAAGTGGAGTAAACTTAGTATGATACAAATATAACTATTAGGATTGTGGTTTAAAACTTTTGTAACACAATAATTGTTTTAAGTAATTGTATGAAATATTTTAATAGAACATAGCATATAACTTTCACCTATTTCAAGAGACGGATACACTTAACTTGATAGCTTACTTATTTAGTCAAAATATCATACTTATTGCAATAGCCATGTCTTGATTCTATGTTTTATATTTTTAAAGATTAAAAATTAAAAATGTATATATATTTCTAAACACTAAACCTATCACTGAGAAAATCCTGGACATTGTAGTAATATTTGTCTTCAAGCATACTTTTGAGCTGGTTTCTAAAAGTTGTAAAGTTTGATTCTAACTTCAGATTTGAGGGAAGGGGGCTGTAAAGTTTCACTGCACTATACAAACACTGCCTTTAAAAGAATGCTGTTGAATTGGCTGGAATGTTAAGATTCTTATTATTTCGGAGTGAATGGAAATAACTTCTTTGCTATTGAAAAGATGAATATTATTTTTTTACAAAGGTTAGTGTTTCTAATATATATATGGAGGGAAATATGAAGATTTTTGATGAACGAAATAGTATGTTTCTACAGGCCTGTCGACTATCCAAGCCCTGAATAACTCGAATATCTTTTTATTTTGATGAAATAAGTACAAAGTTCTTTTGTTATCACATCCCCATATTGGCACTGCATACTCCAAGTGACGGTAGAGTGAGCCATAGTAAGCACTCATCAAAACATCGACTTTTGCGTTTTTTGAGATCAGTCTTAACTCAGAGAGAAATACTGATGAACTCACTCTACTATAAACACTGTCTATATGAACATGGAAACGGACGTTATTGTCTAAGGTCAAACCCAAAAGTTTAGTTTGGTGAGCAGCGTCTATCTCAACATTACCCAAAAGTAATTTTAATTGATTTCTATTCTTGTTTCTAATTGAAAAATTTAAGAAGTGGGTTTTGTTTGTATTTAGTTTGAAAAATTTTTCATCGATCCACTGCAGTTGGATTGAACAAACAATCTTATTTCAAGATCTTCCCTTGAGGAGCCGGACAAGGTCAAGGACGTGTCGTCGGCAGAGAGGCAAACCGTCCCATCCCTAAGGCAAGAATACACAAGTAATTGGCAGAAACAATTTAGGACCGAGGACAGACCCCTGGGGAACACCACAAGTAATGTTACCTGGCGAGTAGGCGTAGGGCCGAGAGTAGCCCTGGGAATCCACTTCATGTATCTCCCCTTACTAGTATCGGTCCTGAAAGTATGAGGCAAACCACTACATTGAAAGGGTCTTGGTTCACCGAGTTAAAAGCCTTACTTAGGTCAACAAATATTCCCGATGTACAATTATCACGATCAAGGGCTTTGGCAATAGCTGAACTTATGCTGGCTTTGCATTGAAAGTTGTTTTACCTTTAGCAAAGCCAAATTGGTTTTTGAATAATATTTCTTTTTTATTTTCAAGAAATAGGTTAGCCGTGTAAGAGATGCTTTTTCGAGTATCTTTGATATTGTTGACATGATAGTTATTGGTCTAAAGTTGTCATATTTACGGTCATTCGCTCGCTTTTGTAGTGGTCTTACAACAGAAGTCGTTATCTTGTTCGGAAATTGGCCTAGGTAAAACGAATAACTAACGAGATTAGACAGAGGTGTTGCAATTATATGTATTTGCTCCTCTTTTAATAAGGAGAGCGATAACTCATCAGATCCTGCCGATTTGGTGTTATTCATGTTATGGACAATACTCACAACCTCATTTTCGTCTACTTGCCTGAGAAATAACTAGTTGACTGATCTATTATCTGTATATGTTCTGTCAGGCATATTACTGGAATGAGTACAAGTTTTTAAGAAAACATCATTCGAAATAATCAGCAATAAATTGAGGTTCGTAATTACCTGATTGCCCTGATCTACAACAGTGGGCACTCTGCTCTTCTTTGGATTATTCCTGGTTTCATTTATTTTACCCCACATAGCTTTGCTTTTACTATCGGCTTTATTGATTTTTTTCTAAAACATTTACTGACTTTAGCTGCCTTATAGTTGTTTACATAGGTTCTTAATGTGCTTGTAATATTGCCATATATAGTAGGATGACATCATCGTACATATCATGAACTGCCATTTTTCATTATCATTTATCATTAAGCCATTTTTAAAGCTTTTGCAGCACATAGAGGTAACGACGATGACCTGAAATCCATATCCCTTACCAACGATCGAACTCTCAAGGAAAGAGAGCACCTCAATAAGCTGAAGCAGGAGTTAGATGAGCGCAAACGTAAAGGTGAAGATGACATTACAATAAAGTTTATTAGTGGAATACCTAAAATAGTTAAGATGAAAAAAAACTAGCTCGCTCCAACGGTTTAACTTGCATGAACATTTATTACCAAAATGTCAATGGGTTAAGGACTAAGTTGCATGATTTTAAAACTAATCTAGTATCAACACATTACGATATAATTATATTAACAGAGACTAATTTGAATGATAATATTTCTGATTTTGAGGTAGTCGGGCAAGCACAATATTTGATTTTTCGATCGGATAGAACAACCCAGACTAGCAGTAAGAAGAGCGGTGGAGGAGTCCTGGTGGCGGTTTCGTCGAAGTTCTCATCCAGTGAGATTGTCGTGAACTCTGAGGGAGTGGAGGGATTGTTTCTGCGCATTTCGCTTAGTTCTCACTTTGTTTTGGTACTTATTGCGGCCTATATCCCCCCAGGTAGTCCAACTGCGGTGTACAGGATGTTTTGTGAAGCTTCAGAGGAGGCCGTGTCAATGTGCGGTCATCCTGACAATATTCTACTTTGCGGAGACCTCAACTTACCTCATGCACAATGGAGTGAAGATGTACCAACTCCTGCGGATACAGGTCTGTCTCAATCGAATAGGCTCGTCTGTAGTCTGGCTAATCTCCTCTCCTTAGTGCAGGTCAATCACATCATGAACGCACTCAACGTCATGCTTGACGTGGTTTTCTCAACGAATGCGGCCTTGAAAATAAACGAAGCAATTGACCCTCTATCAGTTATTGACTCTCATCCTCCTCCGTTGTCCATGTCATGGGAGTACAGCGGTTCTTCTGCTGCTAATGATGAGAGCTATGTTTTTAATTACAGGAGATGTGATCTTGAAAAAATTAGGGAGAATTTAACCGATAATCTTGATCTGCGACTCAATGAAAATTTGACAGACGTCAACAGTAGGTTCTCTGATTTTATCTCAAGACTTGGACATATTGTAAAACTGTTCACACATCTGAAGAGAGTTGGCAGTTCACCCTTCCCGATATGGTTCTCTAAGGAATAAAAAGATTTAGTGATCCAAAAGAAGGTTTCACATAAAAAATACAAAGCTACTTTCAGCAGGGTTGATTACTGCAATTTCTCTAAGTTGAGGAACCAGTGCAAGATTAAAT
The DNA here is from genome assembly GCA_035578905.1 of Stictocephala bisonia. Lineage (NCBI taxonomy): Eukaryota > Metazoa > Arthropoda > Insecta > Hemiptera > Membracidae > Stictocephala > Stictocephala bisonia. The sequence continues at coordinate 26,297 of JAQJVL010004574.1, forward strand.
CGGCAGAATGTTATCACGCCTATTTGCTGAAGGTTGAAAACAGCATCCCGAAGGATATGCGTGCTTTCTGGAACTTTGCTAAGGTTAATTCTTCTGGAGCTGCTACAAAGTCAGTTTGCTTGGATGGTGAGGCTGCAGATGATCCGTTCGGACAAGGTAACTTATTTGCAAGGTATTTTTCATCTGTTTTCTCCCTGCCTTCACTGAGTCCTCCCAGCTATGTATTTAACAGCAGCGATACGTGGTCAACATGTAGCTTCACAGTAGAAGACGTGAGAAGGAAGTTGGACATGTTGGATGCTGACAAGGGATGTGGCTCAGATGGGATCCCCAACTCAGTTCTTCGTCATTGCAGCGATCTACTTGCCCCATCTCTGGCCTCACTCTTTAATGCATCGCTGGCTGATGGAGTTTTCCCGGACGCTCTGAAGCTTGGCATAGTTGTGCCTATTCACAAGTCTGGCGACCTGAGCAATGTTAGGAACTACAGACCTGTTACTATTTTGTCAGCTGTCGCTAAAGTGTTTGAAAGCCTTCTTTTGGACAAATTGGGTGCATTTTTCAGGTCAATAATTCCAGCCTGTCAGCACGGGTTTTTTCCTGGACGATCGGTGACTACTAATCTAGTGATCTTTCAAGAGTACATTCGGGGTGCGTTCGGGAGATCCAGTCAGGTCGATGCTGTCTATATCGATTTGTCCAAAGCATTCGACAGGGTCGACCACAGCATTTTATTGGCCAAGCTGAAGGGGTACGGAGTGGTGGGACCTCTACTCGAATGGTTCACATCTTATCTTGCAGATAGAAGACTTGTTGTAAGATATAATTTCGTACTTTCTAACGAATTTGTATCGACATCTGGGGTGCCGCAGGGATCGCACTTAGGCCCTTATCTGTTTAGTGTCTTCACGTCGGATGTGGTTTCATGTATTTTTTCCAACGTCCTGCTGTTCGCTGACGACATGAAGATATTTTTGGAGGTGGTCAACCCTGAGGATAGTCATACAAGAGGATTTTCTGAGGCTGGAGAAGTGGTGTTCAGAGAACGGAATGTCAATAAATACTTGTAAAAGCCTCACTATAACCTTCAGTCGGAGGAAATCAGCAATTAGAACTCAATATTGGCTGCAGGATCAAGCAATTACGAGAGTGCAGGATATCCGGGACCTTGGAGTGATCCTGTCTTCAGACTTATCCCGGGAGGCCCAGGTCAACAGTGTTGTATCGAAAGCTTGCCGACTACTTGGGTTCGTAATTCAATCTACAAGAGGCATCACAAACAAGACAGCACTAAAAACTATTTACTGTGCACTGGTCAGGCAGGTTCTCGAGTTCTCTACGGTTGCTTGGTCACCCTATCTGATTGGTCACAGGGATGCGTTGCAGCGAGTTCAGGACAGGTTTGTGCGAACTGTGGGAGTACGGCAGGGCTTGGCATTTAGAGAGGTTCCTGTTCGGGAGCTAGCAGTCGACATGGGTCTGGGGGAGCTGGATGATCGTAGAAGAATCTACGACTGTATGTTCCTTTTCAAGCTGTTAAATGGCCATATTGATAGTCCTGAACTTTTGAGCAGTATCAACATAAGAGTACCATCTGGAACAAGATCGCAGGAGCTGTTTGAGAGAGAGCATCATGGAACCCTCTACAGCCGAAGTCATGCTATGCCTAGGATCCAGAGAGAGGGCTGTTCTATCTCGAGGGTCGTGGATTTTTTCTCTATGAAGCCCGCCATGTTCAGAGCTGCTGTTACTAAATTCTGTTCTGGTCACATCACGTAGCTCTAAAATTTGCCTACTCTACTATGGACACTTTCAAGAGCATGAAAATAGGTATTATTAATCTTTTACAGGGCACTGGCATTTATTATAAATATCATATTGTTGTTTCAATGTACAGATTTATACACTTTATTGTATGGTGTGCATTCACAATTCGGGTATTTATTATTGTTATTGTTATATATTTATTATTGTTATGTTATGATTATATATTTACTATTGTTATTGTATTGTTCTCATATTTATTATTGTTGTTCGTTGTTATATTTATATACTTTGTTATACTTTCTCTAGTTGGCATCGGCCATCTTGTATTCAGACTTTGCATTGTATTTCTTGTGAAAGTGGTTAAACCGTTGGAAATAAATAAATAAATAAATAAAAATAAATAAACTTTTCGTCTGAGTTCTTTAATTTCTTTCCCCAGTATCAACTTTTCTGGTTGGTATTTCTTAATTTTATTTATCGTTTGTGGGAAGGCTATGATTTAGCTGACTGTAAAATTTATTGAATTTTGAATTCAAATCAACTGCCTTAAACATCTCTCTCCAGTTTTCTTTTAAGAGCAGGGTTCTAAACATTTCTTTAGCAGCTGGAGAAAAAAACTCGTGTCAGTCTCGACGTTGCTGCTTTAGTTGTTGTGTTCGTCACTCCACGGCTAACTGTCCCAATTGGACATGGTGATCGCAGAGGGCTGATACTACTATTTAGCTCATTATTTCAAACACATTCTTCGAAATCAATAAGTAGGAGATGTATTATCGTTCTTGAGCCCTTGAATTCTCTTGTATACGACGTAATCGTGTTTCTAAGACCTTAAGAATTTTAATGACAGTTAACAATCTATGTGCAGCAAAGTTTTCTTTAGAAATTTCTATTCAGTATTGTAATTTCTAATCATAATGAGTTTTGTGTTGTTCTTTTTATACTTATTGAGGCAGTCACATACTTGATCTAAACATTTGTCATGTGCATACTAGGGTGGTGTGTACGCTGCTATGGCCAGTAGCTGTTCCTGGTCTATATACAGTAACAGCGCCTAGCTCACAATAACCTTCCTCACAAAACTCATTTACGTCTAGTTTCTCATACTTAATATTATCATTCAAAAATATGCACGCACCTCCTTTTTCCATTTTTGAGTTTAACAAAACAAACACATGTGGTTATTAATTTGTGGATTTACGCATGTTGAAAATACATGTTCTACTACAAAGCCATATTTGAATTAATTGTTTGCTCTCAATTAATTATGTTGAATTAAGATTACACTTGTTTAAATCTGTGAAATCATAACTATTCTCTTTTTCTAATTGAACCCATAAATATTCAATTTAAATAATTTACTTATCTATAATAAAAGTATTAAATTCGTAAAATGTTTTACGAAAAGTGTTACTACCGTATGTTATTATACTTTGGCAACACCACCACGCCCCTAGACTAATTGTTCAATCAGTACGAAAGTAAAATTTTACGAATGTAATACTTTTATTATAGATAAGTAAATTATTTAAATTGAATATTTATGGGTTCAATTAAAAAAAGAGAATAGTTATGATTTCACAGATTTAAACAAGTGTAATCTTAATTCAACATAATTAATTGAGAGCAAACAATTAATTCAAATGGCTTTGTAGTAGAACATGTATTTTCAACATGCGTAAATCCACAAATAACCATATGTGTTTGTTTTGTTAAACTCATCTCCAAGCTCAAACCAATAGTGAATCTAAGTTTACTCTCAAATTACTTTACGGAATTACAAATAGTAAGTTAAATTGTAATAAACGTAATTAGCTAAACTTTTGATTCATTTAAATATTATTTAAAAAATTTCCCAGGACAATAATTTTTTCTATGAAAATATTACAATAGTTGATTTTTCATGATATTAATAATAATAATGAACTAACTATCGATTATTGTAATAGTGATCAATAGCGACATACAATGATACATTGTATGTATGTACATTTTAAAAATACATTACTAAGGTTTATATTGGATTTGAAAACAACGTAAGTCTCGATATATTTACCAAAGTTATTTTATTTTTACAAGCTCGGGATTATTACGACACCTGCTATTGAAAGAGGCAAAGGAACGAAACAAAATTAATCTTTGTTAATTTGTGCTCCTCGACGCCTCAATTTTCTCAGCACCCACCCAACTTGTTAACAGGAGATGAACTTGTTGTAGTAATGAAGACAATTTATCAAGGGGTTGTTTTCAAGATACAGAAGTTAATTATATCTCTGAAACAGAGGCCATAATTTAAACTTTACTATATGTTTTTATCTTTGTTGTTACTGAAAACGAACAGACGGAGAAAGGAAAATAAATAAATATTTGTTTGTTGTACATTTGAAATGAAATATACGTAAATTAAAGAAAATTATTAAGTATTTAGTTAGTTCACTAGTATTGGAACTATACATTTTGAGTTTATCTGATTAGAATGTAACTAAGATACTTAACTTTTCTTGAGAATGAAAATTTACAAACAAAATGGAAAATGAATAAAATAAATCTTAACATTGTTATTAAAATGTCTACCATTGCAAGGCATGTTCAAACAGCTAAAACACAATAGAATTACTTGTATAACTCAAGAAATTAATAGAGGTCTCGAATATCAAACAACTTTATTTCGTTCTAATTTCCTATAACTTAGTAGACATCCTGCAAAATGCAAAACATTTTCAAAAACGAATATAAAAGTGTTGATGACGTGAAGATAACAAGACCAAAAGATGTAAACAGCAAAATATTTATATATTGAAAAGTAAACATTACAAAAAATATGTTTAAAAATAAGAGAATTCACTAAAAATATGCCTGTAAAATATCTGAATTAAAAAATTGAGTTGTATTTATGAAATATAATCGTATAGTAGCTTATGCGTGAGAATAGGTACAATTATATATTTTTAGTTAGATAATATTAGGGAATTTATAAATAAATATTAACGGAGGACCTACAAATTACTGCTAGGCCAAGAATAGCAATAGATTTTAAGAGAGGGGGTGCAGGAGATAGATTTATTTATTCAGACTTACACATTGTCAGAGAAAGAGAACCAAAACGTCACTACTTGTAGTTGCTGGAAAGTCTACAGCCTCAATGGTTTGTTCAAGGATACTTTCGTCTCATATGGACGACAATGGGCACTTGTCACCCACAGAGTCACTGTTCACCTTCATGAATCGAAAACGAGATTATGTTCTAAAATGACGCGGAAGCCGATTAGTGAACGTTCCGTCGCTACGCACATATGAAATTATTGAAGATGTTTGAAGAAATAAAATTACTATGAAGGGAGAATTCAAATGAAAAAGAGCCCAATAATAAAACAAATGTACTATTTAATTTAGGTAGGCAAAGAGAATAAACTTAGACTTTAACGAACGAGGTCGTAAGTCCATGATGTGACGCGAGTGAGTGTCTTTCTTCCCCCAAAGTTAGGACGGGTGCGTGTCCCGGATGAGAGTCATTGAATGATCACTTCGTCATATAGCTTGATGTAGGGGGTAATGTAAAGTTAAAATTGAGAACTAGCACTGATTATATCTTTTTCTCTCACTCTGCCCTGTTAAGTGAAAAATGGAATATATATATATATTAAGTTTAATACGTATTGATTAATTATGAAAATAATATATTAAATAAGAAATGACTAAATACTTAACAGAGAAATTCGATGAAAAACTATAAAGAAGGGGAAATGTTTAACTTAGGAAAATTCAAAATAAAGCTAAAACTGAACCAATGAAAATTCTATTGGGACAGAAAAAAGAAAAAATATGAAATTAATTCATATTTATATAGATTAAAGGCAGAAAAATATTAAATAAAAAACTTTGTATTGTGAATTTTTACACGGTTGAAAATGTATTTATATAAAAGAAACAAGTTCCTAAATAAGAAAAAAGACAATATTGCTTTTAAACGTATTGTTTTAAATTATACTTTATAAATATAGATAATAGAATCTAATATCAACAACGATTAAATAAAACATGATTCACAGTTATTATTATCGGTATAAAGCCATTATTTTAAATAGCATACATGTATGTATATATATATATATATATATATATATATATATATATATATATATATATATATACACATACACATACAAACAATTATACACCATAGAAAAAAAACAAAATGAATGAAGAAAACAATGAAATGTACAAAGTATTCATGTGGTAATTTTTCATATAACTTGGCTTATTTTTACACAAGGTGTCCTAAAAGTAAAGTGCCAAACTTCATGAAATAGTTATATAAGTCAAATTAAAGAGAAAAATTAAGAATACCTTTTTTCCGAAAAACGCTTTGTTTACCAGATATCCGCCATTTTGTTTTTTTTTTCCACAAAAGAATTGTTATCTCCCAGTTAGCTTTAACCGATTTCTATGAAACTCGCTATGCACGTTAAGATAAAAGAGGTCTATTTTGACTAAACAAATCAATTTGATCCTATTTTTAAATTTAAAATGGTAACAATCTAAAATTTTGAAATGAAAATTGCCGAAAAATGGCAATAAGTAGATGTACAAAGAATGTACAAATGTAAGTACAAAGAATTATTGTGAACACGGTAACTTAGACAATTTCTAAACAATTAGACCAGTCTGTCAGTATCAAACAAATTAATATCGAGCAAAAAATAGCCAAGACACATTGAAATTTATGTTTAGATGTAGCAAAAAAGCTAACAACAAAGGGCTTGTTTGCTGCCTCTCAACACAAATGTCAATATGTCATGCCTATTTTTTAATTAATTTTTTTGATACTGATAGATTGATCTAATTGTTTAGAAATTGTCTAAGAAACCGTGTTCATAGTAATTCTTTGTAGTTATTGGTGTGTTCCGGCAATTTTCATTTAAAAATTTAAAATGGCCGCCACTTTGAATTTAAAAATGGGATCAATTTTATTTTTTTAATAAAAATAGACCTCTGATATCTTAACCTGCACAGTGAGTTTCATATTGATCAGTTAAAGCCAACTTAAAGTAAAAAATCAATTAAAAAATGTGGATATCTGGAAAACAAATAATTTTTTAAAAATGTATTCCTGATTTTCTATTTACTTTGACTTACATAACCATTTCCTGAAGTTTGGCACTTTACTTTTGGAACACCCTTTATAACGTGACAATTTTCAAGTCGTCGTAAGAATTAGATCTTATGAGATTGAACAATTTTCGTAAATAAAATTTAAAAGACAATGTTTATTTCATGCACTCCTTATTATACGTATAATTAGATGGGTGTACAAGAGACCTGATATTATAAAGAGGTGAGGGAACTAACCATAATTACTCCTCAAAATTGTGTGCCTCTCACGGCTCCACTTTCCCCAGCGCTTGTTCAATTTGTTATCATACAACGACTTGTAGATAATGAACACAGTTTATCATGTCGATCTTTTCAAGCAAAGTTAATTACAACTTTAAAACAGTAGAGATAACAATTTCACTTTGCATTAAATGAATAATGTTTTTTACTTTTAATATGCGAAATATGGACTCGTTTCAAGTAAAAGGACTTATAACTACTGTATTTCCATTGATTTATGAATTTAATAAAACTCACTTAATGTAAATTATTGGTTTCATTTTGACTTTCACAACATAGTGTACACAATGTTTAAAACAATTAAACGATTGTGTAATAGATAAGTTGAAAATAAATATGGCAAATTCAGTTTTCTGTATAAAACGCATTATTAAAAATATTAGTTACAAATAAATAACATTTATCCTGTGGTGATAATATTTATCAAGTTGTTTGGCTAACACACAGTTTAATGAAAAGGATATTTTCATGCATTCACGTATGGTTGAGTTGGATGATAACGTGTTATTTGAACCTAGTAAAGAACCTAGTAAGTAATGATAAAGTAGTAGTGTAATTTGAGTCTTTATTTAAGATAGTATAATCCAAGAATACCCCATTGGATAACTTCACTAACCAAGAATATTTTGGAACCTCCTAATGTGCCTCAAGGCTCCTATGGAATTCAAGCCTCATGTGGAGCCTCCATACTCCTATGGCTACCCCAGCCTACTATGGAGCCCCAGCCACCAATGACTACCCCAGCCTACTATGGAGCCCCCAGCCACCAATGGATTCTCCAGTTTCTTGTGGAGCCTCAAGCCTCCTATGACTATTCCAGTCTCCTATGGCTACTCCAGCCTCCTACGTAAGCTCAAGCCTCCTATCGAGTCTTCAGCTTCCTCTGTAGCCTTCAGTTTCCTCTGTATCCTTAAGCCACATATGGAGCATCCAGCATCCTATTGAGCCTCCAACCTACTATGGAGTCCCAGCCACCAATGGCTACCTCAGCTAATATGGAGCTCCCACCCACCTATGGCTACCCCAGTCCACTATGGAGCCCCCAGCCACCAATGGATTCCCCAGTCTCCTGTGGAGTCTCAAGCCTTCTATGACTATTCCAGTCTCTTATGACTACTCCAGCCTCCTATGGCTACTCCAGTCTCCAATGACTATTCCAGTCTCCTATGGCTACTCCAGCCTCCTATGTAACCTCAAGTCTCCTATCGAGCCTTCAGCTTTCTCTGTAGCCTCAAGCCTCCTAAGGAGCCTCTAGCATCCTATTGAGCCTCCAGCCTTCTATGGAACCTCCAGCCTAATATGGATCCTCTAGCTTCCTATCGAGCCCCCAGCTTCCTCTGGAGTATCTAGCTTCCTTTGGAGCCTCCAGCCTCCTATGGATCCACCAACCTACTAAGGAGCCTTTATTCTCCTATGGATCCTGCAGCCTTCTATGGAGCCTCCTTTGTAACCAAGGCTGTCCATCAAAATATTTCCATAAACAATTCACATTATAATAATTGTAAAAACAACAGTAAACAATTAGTAAAGAAACTAGTTAAAAAAAAACTTGCAGCACGCATTACTTTCCATTTACAACAAAAAGCTTTCACGTGATGTCTCTTTAAGTTTATTTAACCACCCGTGTGACTCTCTATAAATTAAGAGTGCTTTGTGCTCTAAAGTCCCCTTTTTGCTAGCGTGAACAGCTTAACGATTTAAGAGAATAAAACACAACTGTTTAGAGTTTTAAAGTTGATGTTATAATTTTGTAATGCAAAGAAATTACCTTCAATAGGATTCGTTAATGAATTAAATTGGTTAGAAAATACAGTTTGACTTAGGAAATTGAATTTATGAATTTAACTCTTTCTTTATTTTCACATCGAATAAAAAAAATGAAAAAAGTAAGAATAATTTGATTTTGAGTAGTTTCTTCCTATGTTGTGTAGTTCCATATTTCAGTAAATGAAAAGTCTTAATTAATTTCGTTTGGAATTAACTTTTCCATGAAATATGCTAGGTAGTCTTTAACAACAAATTAAAGACATTGAGCTACTTTAAATTGTATTGCTTTTTTTTTGTTGGGGGCGAACTCTTAATTGGGGATGTTTTTCTGATTGAAATTATGTACAACATACTACGTATATTCATTGAATAAAATAAAATGTTACTAATATCATATATTTATTATTAATATACTATTGAGATAAAATATAGTTTAGGTTAAAATTAAAGCCAGTTAGATGGAGAATATTTTTCTAATACTTCCAGAATATATTTTTCACTCTAGAGATTCATTTACCAGCTCACACTTTGGATTACGTGATCGAGTAATCAGATGGGATAGCACTGTAAAAATTATTTAAAAACTAGATTTCTTTATAGCGACTATGGATCATTTCTAAAGGTGTGAAAGTAGCGTACAATTATTGACACAACCCCAAATTGATTGACACAACTCACTTTTCTCAAGATCTCATGCTTGGGCCTTAGGATTATTATTGACATGTGAGAAGTAAACTGTACGGTGTCATTGGTCAGTGAAGGGAGTGATTAAATGTTGGGGCGAGTGGAAGCCCTCTTAATAATAAAAAAGTAAATGAAAAAGTAAAAATAAATAATAAGAGGTTAACCACACATTAACGCAGCAAAATGTTGATTATACTTACGAAATATAGAGAAAAACAATATTCTTAGTTCCAAAGTCAATAAGTTAACCAACCAAATCCATTCATACAAATAAATTGTTTGTATACATATATAGTAAATTACTACCCATTTGAAAAGGAAAGTATAAATAAATACATTATAATTATACTGGTAAACAAGAAACAAATATTATAACATTAGATATGCTAGTAATTCCGATAAGTGTTGAGATAGGTTTCACTTAGTAACCATTTACTCTATTATTACTGTACTAATACCTATGTTCTAGTTATGTGATGCCGGGCAGGTAGGTACGTGACTTCTACAACATTTGTACAGTTACGAAACTCTTAGTAACCATTTACTCTATTATTACTGTACTAATACCTAGGTCCTAGTTCTGTGATGCCGGGCAGGTAGGTACCTGACTTCTATAACATTTGTACAGCTAAGAAACTCTTAGTAGCTATTTACTCTATTATTACTGTACTAATACCTAGGTTCTAGTTCTGTGATGCCCGGCAGGTAGGTACGTGACTTCTACAACATTTTACAGCTAAGAAACTCTTAGTAGCCATTTACTCTATTATTACTTTACTAATACCTAGGTTCTAGTTCTGTGATGCCCGGCAGGTAGGTACGTGACTTCTACAACATTTGTACAGTTACGAAACTCTTAGTAACCATTTACTCTATTATTACTGTACTAATACCTATGTTCTAGTTCTGTGATGCCGGGCAGGTAGGTACGTGACTTCTACAACATTTGTACAGTTACGAAACTCTTAGTAACCATTTACTCTATTATTACTGTACTAATACCTATGTTCTAGTTCTGTGATGCCGGGCAGGTAGGTACGTGACTTCTACAACATTTGTACAGTTACGAAACTCTTAGTAACCATTTACTCTATTATTACTGTACTAATACCTAGGTCCTAGTTCTGTGATGCCGGGCAGGTAGGCATCTGACGTCTACAACATTTGTACAATTAAGAAACTCTTAATAGCCTTAAATTATAAACAACATATCTTAATACTTATTTATATAATGGTAAAGTTACGTCACTATGAGTAAATACTTAGAATTTTAATTAATAAATAACTAATTACAAAGTAAACAACTATATTAAAGGTAATAAATTAAAAACTAGAAAGAAAAAAATTAATAAATGAATTGAAAATAGTAATGACGTTCTTTATTTGTTGGATTGATTTATAATTTTATAGTCATTTAAAAGTGTTGATAAATTATGTAAAGCATAATAAAGGATTTATGTCTAATTAAGCTATTTTACTAGTAATAGGCAAGTAGTACCAATTTAAAACACGGCAATATTTATTTTTACTTTAATTGAAACATTTTACTTCAACTAAGTTACATTAAATATACTAAATAATAGGAAGTATATGTTTTAGCTTCCACATTCCAAATGCTAAACACAAGTCCATATACTATCATGCACTTTTCCCTCTCAAATTCAAATATAAATGTAATAGGTTTCTACAGTTAACATCACATTCATTATCTCTGTCAAACACATCTGAACAGTTTGAATGTCATCAACAACTGATGATTGATGATTAAACAACACGCCCTCAGTAAATTAAAAAATCAAATATATCAAAATTACTTAGCAATTCAAAAATGTTTGTTCCATTACTAGATTTATTTTTTACAAATACATTGAAATATCTATTGGTTATTTTTATTTATTTTTTTCACATGTTTAAAATGACTACAGGTCTGAGCGTGAACATTATTCAGCGAGTGAAGCACCGACTATTAGATCAGTCGGGGGTTTGAACGTTGGAATTATCGCTCCGTAGTCCAAAGCTCTAGGCACCTCGGATATTTATACTGGACTTCAAGTAGTATACATTTTCGAACGGCTGTATGGCTTATTTTCTAATAGTATTTCCTTTAGACATTGAATAATCAGTGCGAAACATCCTTCATATAATTTAAGAAGAATAGAAAAAGAAATATAAGAAATATCAGCTTCTCTGTTTGTTAGTAAACTTGAAATATGACATAACATTTAATACTTGCCAGCTATTTAAAGAAAACTGATTGATTTTGACGATTTAATGATCAACTAGATGCTTACATAAGAATTTGTTCACAACTGCTCGTGTGTGTGTTTTCTTTCTTTCTAAATTTTCTATTCTTAAATAATAGTAGATAGATATTTTAGATATTCTTACAAATAAGAATACTATTATTGTTGTCAAATAATAAAATGATTATAGCAATAATCAAATATACATATAACATATTATTGTAATAACTTAAAATTTAAACATAAATACAACAAAACTGCACATAAAGTTGGATGATTCCATCTCAAACAATACTGTGCAGTGACAATTCTGGCAAATATACACACCCTCATTCAATCTTGCCCATGACACCAAGACTTGCTCAAAATGTGAATTTAAAAATTATTATGCCAGTGATGCGTCATAACTCGTCAATAGAATAAAATGCTTTCGACTCCAGAAAGTGTTTTAAAAGAGGCTTAAACTGTTTTTCGCTGTTAATTTTTAGTCACTCAGATAGTTTATTCATCAACCTGACGCCTGTCTGAAAAGGAAGTCATAGCTATCTTGAGTCTACATTGTTGGACTCGATAGTCGTTCTTACCTCTCGTATTATATTGTTAGGCTTCTCTTCCTTGATTGATTCTAAGTCTTCTCTGATTGATTGATTGTAAGTATTCCGCACGTTGATCGGCAGTACAATAGAGTATTGGACATTGGTCTATCAAATTAAAAAAAAGGAATAATTGGTGAGATTCATAGATATTTATCAAATATTAATCAAAACACCTTAAAAAAATAAATAAAATTAAAATCCATCTTAAAAACGACTGTATGTAGTTTAGGTAGGTAAATCCAATTAAGAACTTGGTGTACCTTGCTAATAATTTTGTATTCGTAGGGTAGGTGGGTGACTATTAAGAATCCTGTGTACCCTAAAAAGCTGTGGTTGAGTGAACAACTATAAAACATTACAGTTCCCAATGCAGTCGTGTCTCTGACCGAGAACAGTTTAAAAGTGTGCAGAATTTAATATAAGTTTGCAGGCGAATGGTTAAAAGGACATGCATTTTAATTTATTTCTGTATTTATGATTAACATACCTTAAGACTTTGAAAGTTCTTGAAATGATTACAATTATCATGTGACCCTCGTAAAAAGCTCTTGAATTGAGCTGCAGGAGATGTCCTCCAGGTGCTCTAAACATAAGTGTTTTACATGGACAGGTAGGTGGACATTTAATACACTGATTGAATAGTCTGCTTTGATTGTTTGGAAGAGGTTGGACGGAGGAGTGGGAGGGTTTTATCTAAGGGGTAAGGGGGGATATTTAATTATACTTCGAAGAAATGAGAACTTTGTCAAAAGAGCTGTCCCTTCAACAAGAAAGTTTTAATGAAAAAAAGAACTTCCGGGATCATTTGTAGGCAAATTTGTAAGGTAGCTTAAATTAAATTATTTCAGAAAAATATTTTGTCAAGTAATGCCGTAGCATTACAGTCAAGCAGTTAAATTACAGTCAACTGTCGTAACAGTTGACTGTAATTTAGTATTTTTATATTCAAGACGTTTATATTATATTGGATGGAATAGAAATTGTATAGTTTTATGAAGGATCGAAGTTGAACTGCTAATTAATGTACAATCCCACTATTAACTCACATATTAATATTTGGAATATTTAATTAGTGCTAGCAAGTAATAGTTGTTTTTCCGAATAAATATGTTCAACGCTTGAAAGTTATTTTTGAATATTTAATTGAAAATTTAATCTAAATTGTAGAATGATGTGAAGCTATCGAATTAATCAAAATTAACTATCCATATGTTGGTAATAGAATTAGATCCCATATTCATACAATATTTAAAATTGTTACAATGTCTTTGTCTATGATTTATATATATATATATATATATATATATATATATATATATATATATATATATATATAAATTAACATTATTTATTATAATTTTAAAATTTGAATTTATGTTGAAATCACCTTAGCTGTATGTAGTAAAATTGTTTAGATTTGAGTGTTACAAAACCAATTTTCTAAGTATGAAAACAGTAGGTATTCAAATTATTAGTGAAACTATCAGTTGAGCACTTGAAAGAAGTACCTACAAGAAAACACAAGGAATTTTATTTTTAGTAAGAAAGGTTAGGACTTGAATTCTTATAAGTTTCTTACTCAGTTTGAGCAGTAAAACACTAGGCCATAAAACCCCGTGGTTCGGGAAGGCCTGGAAAATACATAAAGGAAAGTGCGGCCAGTGGAAATGTTGCCAAGTTTTTTGTAATAGAGCACGAGGCAGTAAAAACACTGCTGCCATAAAACACTATAAATATGACTGGTAATGCATAAAATTGCTTCTCTTGGTATCATAAAACGTGTAGTAAAATTCCACTGAAGAGAAGAGTGATGTATTCAATTTGAAGCTTGGCTCCCCAGCCTAACCTTTGTATGAGACTTAGAGCGTTAACCACTTAGGTTAGGTGACCGGACAGGCGGGATACATACACGGGCAGGGCCCCTTAATAGTTACCATCTCAGTCACTTGACACCGTTATCTTGCAATAGCGTTAGAGCTCTAATCAAATTGGCTATTTAAATAGCTATTACCTTATTTAATACGTAACAAACTATACTGAGTTTAAAATAGGAACTAAAATGTTGCGTTGAGGAATTTATTTTATAACTGTACTAAGGCGTAACCCTTATAATCTACTAGTTGTACCCCCCCCTCCCCACTTCGCTGGTCATAATATTTAGTTTGATTATATAATCAAAATGTACAGCAAGCTTTCACTTTACACTGTATCCAATTTACATCCAATTTAGAACAGCTTATGTTATGTATAATTTACTACTGTACTCAATTATTTTCAGTTTTAAAAGATTAGCCTACCACAATTTTATTGAATTTGTTTTTGAACAGCTGTTAATCAAATACAACAATCAATTAATATAGCTCCATAAGAATACCATGGGAATTTTGGAGGCCAGTGGGACTGATTCCTGATGTTGGAGAGGAAAACCCTTTCTTAGTGAGCCTATAGAGGCCAAGATAAACATACGTACAAAGTTTCTAGGCAATCGGACGTGTCATTTAAGAAAAAATAGTGATGAGTGGTAAATGGCTTTTATATATATTACTGTAGTTGACTATGAATCAGTGAAATATCGGGTTTCTCACCATATTTAGTCATGTCCTTTGAACTGGCTATGCATTAGGTCAAATTAAATTGCAAAATTTTCAGTTAAAATAGTTTGTTCTCTTAGATAAAAATGTTTCAAAGTCTAGAGAAATCTGTACGTCTACTTTTAGAGGGCACAAAGTACTATATTTGACTCTGAATCAATAAAATATTGTGTTTCTCTCCATGTCCAATGATCTGGCTATGCATGCTTTAAAACTAATTTATTAGTTTTCTGATTGAAAACAGTTTGTTCTCCTAGATAACAAGATTTCATAGTCTAGCCAAATCTGTAAGTCTACTTTTAGAGGGCGCAAAGTACGGTAGTTGACTAAGAATCGGTGAAATGCCTTGTTTCTAGCCATGTTTAGCCATGTCCTATGACCTGGCTATACATGTGTTCAGATTAAATCGTATATCTTCCCATGGAATACAATATGTTCTCCTAGATAACAAAGTTTCACAGTCTAGAAAAATCTGCAAGTCTACTCTTAGAGGCCGTAAATTAACCAATTTGATTTACACGCACAAATTGAAAAATCTAGCTCTACCTAAAGAGAGGGAGGTGAGATAAAAAAAAGTCATAGGGTCAAAATTGTAGATCATCTCAAATCAGGCACAGAAAATGGTGTTAGTTTTGCTGAAAAACCGTTAATTAAGCCACCACAGTCCAATTAATCAGAGAAACGCTGTTTTTGGCATTTCACATTTTTTGGCACTAAAAAGGCTGCCATCTTCGATTTACTAAGAATTTTTCAAAATGCCTTCTTATTGCACATCTACAACATAAAACCTTTGACACTACAAATTTTCAGCCTCATAGGCTTAGTACTATTTTAGTTACAGCGATGAGTGAATGAGTCAGTGGTACATATTTGCCTTTTATAGGTATAGATGAAAAAAATATAGATACATACAGACAAAACCAGGGCCTGGAATGAAGAGTTCCAACGTTATTGCAAGACACTAAGCGAGGCTGTTCCGTGGATGGGTGACTGCTGACCGATCCCACCCTTGAATGCAGCCCATTTGTCCTGTGGTTAGGAAGTCATAATTGAGCTGTCGATCCCCAAGAGAAGAGATGGATAGTCAGCCCTAACTTTACCTAATAAATAAACTTGAACTTTGTTATATACCACACCTAAATATACTATCGAGTTTACAACACAGGTTAGTGTCAGAGTTATACCATAGGCAAGACTTGTAACATATCATTTGTTTACGAAAGCAGTCTTTGGATATTCTAAAGTGATTGCTCTGACTTGTGAAAGTTAGAATGGTAACTTCTTAAATGCTGATTTAGCAAGTAAGCATGTAAATACTGTGACTTATTTTAAAATATGCAGTAAAATATATACATTTTACTTAAAAAAATTTCCTTAAATTCAGTAATTGAGATTAGTTATTTAGATAGTAGTAAAGTATGCTAGTAACAAAATGTTATTTTATAAAAATGTCATAGATATCACACAAAGTATTATGAAAAAGATTCTACACTGTTTGCATTAAAAAAAAGAAAAAATCTGTTTTAAACCAAATATGTTATATTCTATTTACAATAGTTTGAAGCAGTAATAGTCTATTAATTTACTTTATTGATTTGCATAGTAAGTAGGAAGTAACAGTAGTTAAAAATACATGTTACTCCAATTGACAGTAGCGAGAAGTATAAAATGAGTGATAGTCTAAAGCCATTGACATTCCTTTTTTGGAACCAGTACTGTCAGAAAATGATAAAACTGGTTTATCTAAATTGATCACTATAGTAAAAGTATTATGTAACTATGTTGGGTGATATCCACTTATTTTATAAATCAGAACAACAATTTAATATGCAATCCAATTTTATTAATAGTGAAATATTCTATTCTATTACAAATAGCATTATCGTTAAATTACAGCAATGAAACAATGAGATAATCATTAGATTGTTAATTATTGTAGGCTCAACCTCATACCTCTAGATTTATTTCAAATATTGGTATCAAATGTTCAGTTCTAAAATAATGTTTTAAATATTGATCTTACAAATTGATTTTCCTGATGTCCTCTAACACGTAATTTGATATTCAATGTTGAGTACTTGGATCCCATTACTACGTGGTTTGGATTCCACGTAAAGCTGAAGGTTCCTTGGCTGTTGGGCTATTAATAAATTGCCCTATCTGAGG